>OMLF01008999.1:17140-28852 GCA_900302615.1 Holocentrus rufus
AACATCAAAATCCGAAATAAATAAGCTTGTTGCCTCATACGTAGTAGAAGAAATGTTACCTCTTTCTACCGACTTTCACAAATTAAAGAATGAACATGCAACTTGTTGAGATCACTGATACTGTATCTCTAATAGACAGCGATATTTGGACTGTTTCACAGTCTCAGTGCCATTTCACGGGTGAACTTGCATGCCCACGAGGCTCACCAAAAAATTGGGTATAATTATGTGGACTTCAGATTTTGTGGACACCTGTGAAAATGAGCATCATACATTAACACTTATTAATTATGCTAAAATAACTCCAGTTCTACCCCACAAATCCTGACTCTTTTATCTGGGCCTTATCGCATGAGGAAGTGCCTTTTTCTGCTCTAATGGCTGTAGGTCACTAAAATATTACATTTTAGGCTAAAATGTAAAAATTGCACAGGAGGTATCACTAAATCTAACTGGTGAGTGAATTCACACTCCCCAAAAGCACCACTTTTAGGCCGAAATATAAAATTTGATATCTTAAAATTTATCAGAGGGATTGCCATGAAGCTTGGGAAGAGCGTTCACGCTACCCAGAGGATGAACCCTCTCGAATCTGGTGACCTCATGACCTTTCCTCTAGCACAAATCTTGCACAAACCCCATTCTCCCACTACTCGCATTCCCTTAACATGCACCAAGCCAGCAGGGGATCAGCGGTGGAGGGCCCACACCAGCTTGACTCTGAGCTGCTACACTTTGATGGACAGCATAATGAACGACATTGTTAATGAACGACTGAATTTCTTTTCTTTTGTGTTTTTTCAGCTTAATCACTCTTAAGAGCAAGATCAATATTCCTAATGGTGGATATATCATTTTGGCTTGAAAGGCAATCTATCACATAATTTGGAAATACCCCTTTACTTGCTATGAGTTGATAGAGAGGAATCACCACTTGAATATATTATTGCCATTTTAATTAGCTGCTTGCTAGCGAGGTTTACATCATCAAGAAAGAAAAAATGTTCTAAAATGAAACTAGGATATCCTGGCTGAACAATAAAGACCTGCATGTCTCCGATTATCTGTTTTTTGAAAGCAAATTTCCTCATTAAAACAGCAGGGAAAAGATTTGGTTGTCAGTCATCTCCACAGTTGACATAAACATAAATGTTGGCACATGAGGTGATTACCTGTTAATAATGCTCAGTGGGCATTGTTAGCAAGTGTGTTTCCATTCCTCGAACCCAATTAGCCATGACTCTAGAATGGTTATTTTTTTCCAGCAGAGAGACTGCACATTAAGAGATGTACACAAATGGAAATAAAATCTACATTTCGAGGCAAGGTGCAATTATGGATGAACAATTCTGTCATTACTGTCATTACTGTAACCAACCCTATATTTCATGATAATGTTGTTTCTTAGTCTGCAAAATCATTGACAGTGATTTTGCCCCTTTTGCTTATCTTTATGGAGGCAATATTATCATTCTGCACACTGAAAATTTACCTGAGACTGGATTGGAGCAATGTTCAGTGATACACGTGTCACTTCACTGAAATTGATCCCATGCCAACGGCCATTTTCACTCAGTGTCATCTTGCTTTCATTTCCCAAAGCAATCACCAGTAGAACTTGGGCACATGCCGGGAACATACACATCGTACTGTGTGTACTTTTCTGAGTGAAGGCCAGACATGTCATTTTTTAAGTTGGTAGGCTTTTTGATTAATTTAAAGGGCATGCTTACTGTAACTTACATCTGCACAGGTAGACACGAAGCAAAGGTCAGTCTGAGAGGAACTGTATGGCAATCTTTCCTTTAGAAATAAAAAAAAACTAAACAAAAAAAAAACCAAGGACAAAACCTGTACTGGCAGTCAGAAATCCTCCAGCTCCTATTGTGTCTTATTCTCCGTGTGTGTAGCAGCATTGGAAGCTTGACCCAGTGGAATAAGTGTGGAGGAGACCTGCACATCACCACCATGTTTTACGCTCTGTTCATCTGCTGCATCTGTTTTTGGGTTGAGGTTTTTGGTGTTTCTTCAGGTTTTTGCTCACTTCTGGGCATGGACACAGAAACTGGCCATAGAGGAAGACTTAGGGCTATATTTTCGTACCAGCAGAGATCAACCGCAGTGACTTAGCGCAGGCGAAGGGGTAATTTCGTTGGTCAGTGGGCACAGGCGAGCAAAATTTTTGCGCCGGTTTGGTAATTTATGCTTCACCAAGACATCGCTTGTGCTCACATGGGTGTGGAGCACAGCAGAGGGGAGCGTCAGTACAAATCTGATGGTGCCGTGCAATTTTGGTGTCCAAAAATCTGCTCGCACCTCTCCTTCCTCAAACCACCTCCTACCATGGCAGCACAACACGAGCACAGACCTCTCCAAAACCACATGAACCCCTTCGTGTATGTTATGTTGGCCTTTTTCACACTGAAGTAAATTCTTATACCAGCAGACACATTCAGTTGGACATCAAAACTTTGATTTTAAGGCCAGTAAAACTCAGCAAGGCCAAGTCTGTATAGGGTTAGATTAATGGCTGATTCTTACCAGTACCTGTCATCAACAAGAACTGCTTGTAGGATGTATGAGGGCCTTCCCTTTTTGTTGATTAAACCCCTGTGGCCATCAGAAGGCAGCAGAGAGAGAGAGAGAGAGAGAGAGAGAGAGAGAGATTGTTAGAGGGGTCTGCCTGTAATCATAGAACTATAGTTACCACGTGTTACTATCGTTCCCTTTTCACAAACATTCTTAACTTTCTGAGCTGCCACCTGTTTGACTTGTGTACATGTCTTGGTTGAACTTCTATTTTTATTAAAGCAGGTGCTATGTACCATTTGGAGAGATTTGTCTGGGATGAAGATTGAGTTTCTCCTGTATGTGAATACAGTCTCATCACTCATGACGCATATTTATGCAGCTGTAAAATGGGTCTTATCTTATTCATTCATTCATTCATTCATTCATTCATTCAATGTTAAAAGGTTAAGCCTAGCTGTGTTTAGGATTGAGTTGAGGGACATGAGTGACCCTGCTTCTTCAGCATGAATCAGAACACTACAATATGCGAAAAAAAAAAAAAGCACAACAAACAAGACCACAACCAATTGGATTACTACAATCTTACACTGCAGTCCCATACAATGCAATTGTGAATATTTCTTCCATTTTAATCCTGTGCCATTTTATAAACACTGGAGAAACCCTTTTAATAATCCATCCTATAAACCTGTGTAATCCATTACTAAAGGTCTTTCATACTTAAGGGATGATAGAGTATATCCCCCATGATAACCCCATTAATTAAAACACAAAAATTCATTTGACACTGATGATTTGTCTCCAGCCAAAACAAGTATGTGAGCAAAAAGATGGTTTTAAATATTCTTGCTGCCATGGCAGGTTAATTAAAGCATTCTATTTTTTTTTTAAGTATGAAGAGGATTCTTGATTTGGATTTTTTTTTTTGGCAACAGCTCTAATGAGCACCTCCTAACCACTACTTTATTTTTAACCACCTTTTTGTCACTCTCACACAAAACATATTTTTGGTGTTTTAAAAAAAAAAACAAAAAGGAAAAGAAAAAAAAATGTGCTGAATAATGTGACACTGGAATAAAAGTAGACCGAGATACTGTGTATTCTAAGATCTTTGTGGTTAAAAGCAGTAAAAGTGTCAAAGACGAACTTTGCATCTCCAAAATGACATCTTTAAAAGTATGAAGAAAAACAGCCTCCTTTAAAACACATGTATTGTTTTAAGCTCCACAATGTGATGAGGCACTGCAGCTAGCAGGGGTGCAGCAGACAAGATGATCTTTTTATTTGTTTATTTATTTTTTAGTATCAATGTATTCATGCTGGCTGCCAGTTTGGAAGTTTGCCATCTTTCTGACCTCCAGATTATACTTCTTCAATCCCAGACTGGCTGGGAAAATCTGGGAGGGGGTCAAAGTCAATGAATAATACTCTGAGTTCCTTCAGCAATACACTCCTCTCCCTTAGCATGCCTTAAGCAAAGCATCCCACCCTCAATTATTCCAGTTGAGGTACTTAGTAGCTAACAGCAGAAAACTGGTTGTACTGGGCAGCTCCCACTTGTGCATGAGTTTAAGAGGCTGAGGTTGAAAATAAAAAAAAAAAGCAAGCCTTTTTCAACCTTTATTCATCCAGGGAGGACTGGCTAACAGCAGCACAGGAATGCATGCGCACGAAAACAGATGGTCACACTCGTGCACACAGCCCTGTCCTCCCTGCTCTATTCTTGTGCGTGTCGCTGAGCCAAATGGAATCCTTAATGGACTTTTAGGGTCATCTGTGCTGGCTGGGCGCGATAGGATCAGTCCTGCTGTTATGACACCACTGGGACAACTGGGGCGGCAGTGGGACCGGACTGGGCTAATCTGCCCGCAGGACTGACGCTATCGGGAAGCTCATCTCTGCTGAGAATGAGATCCCTCTCACGACCTTCACTAGATCCCTATCTCACTTAGCCAAAATGAACTTGTGTGTGTGTGCGTGCGTGTAAAGTTGCTTGTGTGTGTGAAATATTGAGCTCGTAGGGAGGACATTTGTGATTGTGCAAGCTTGTGCGTGTGTGTGTGAACGTGCACGGGCGTCTGTTCGCACATTCGTGGGGGTATAGAGTGCAGTTTGAATCTCACTTTGCCCTTTGCACCGTACGCATCTTATTTCTATCTCTGCAAGCAAGCTTACAGCTCCAGAGGCGCCTTTCAATATGAATTCTGAGACTCCAGAGGTAAACCTCAGACTGTGAGGAGGTCAGTATTGTTGAAATATATATATTAATAAAATGACATAAAACACAGTCGTCCTTTTGGAGTCAGTCTGCTTTTGTTTTACCGTCTTTGTTTTTTCCCCTTGGTATCACTTTGCTTGAAGCCTTTCCCATAAGACATTACAAGATAATATAAGAACATCATATTTGTTTTAATTTTTTATGTTACGGCACAGTAAGTGTTTGCAGCTGTCAGCTGTCTTCTGTAAAACTGTAATTTCACAGACAATAAACTACCACTCCTAGTACTTGTGAGTGCATAACACTAGCTTCTCAGTGTATTATAATGTGTGTGATATAATGCATATAGACTGTCACTTTAAATATATAGATAGATAGATAAATAAATAGATGGATATGCTGCTTGACTTTTCAAACTGACATGGGACATTTTTTTTTTAAACCTTGATTTATCCAGGGAACGTTTGCTGCTCTTTTTCAGCAAGGCCCTGCTCCACATTCACACACACACACTCACACCTGGGAGCTGCCCACTACCACTACAGTCTTCACTTTTGGCCACTGAGTACTTGGGGAGGTTAAGTGCCTTGCTCAAGGGCACATCAGCTGTGTGTGTTGAGGGAAGGGAAGGAGCTGCTCATTCACTCCCTCCGCCCACATTTTTCCTGCCGGTCCTGGGGATCGAAGCGGTGACCCAAGCCCACTGCTCTAACCTTTCGGCTGCCCTCGGTGAGGTTTCTAGCATTTTTTGCATTTTTAGCAAGTTTCCAGCGAGGACCCAAACAAAAAACAGTCATGGATAGAAATTGCAGACTTTAAATTCAAGTAATTAACGTAACTCACCGTAGATAGGTGCTCACTCATTCGTGTCAGGAAAACAGACAGGAAAAGTGCACAAAATGAGTAAACTCCCATTCTGCGAGATGACTGGCTCCTATTTTTATGACTGTGACGCCAAGCTAGTTCTATAAACATGACAATGAGTCCAGTGCACCCCACTGATCTCAATCCAATAGAATAACCTTTGGTATGTGGTTGATCGCAGAATCGAAGTGCAGCAGACAACTCTGAGGATGCTGTTATGTCAACATGGACCAGAATCTGTAAGGAATGTTTCAGCACCTGGTTGAATCCGGATCACAGAGAACTCAGGCTGCTCTTCATGGGGGCAAAAGGGGGGTCCCATCCAGGAATAGAAAGGTGTACCTTACAAAGTGGCCACTGTGACCCGATAACATATAGATGCTGAACTGACTTTAATAAAGAATAAGTTGCGCTGCATTGTATACCAAAATAAAACACTAACTAATTTTAATATTGCTTTTTCCATTCGCTAATTCTGTGCAGAGCTAATTCTGTCAGCTACCCACGTGTCATCTAAGAATTACTGCTATTCCAATAATATTATCTATTAGGAGAGACTTGCACAACAGCTGTTACTTTTTCATATCGTCTATGAAAACAACAAAATGGATCGTCTTTACTCATATCAATCAAAGCTAATAGATGCAGCAAGATTGTCCTGTGTCACACAAATACGTTATGCAGGGACAGTGCTGCGCCTGCAAGTGGATTTAGCCTTGGGAGTAACTGTAGCTTATGGAAATTAGAATGGGGCTTATTCACAAATGAGCACAGGTGCGTGTCAGTCTTTGCATTATTTTCATGATTTCGATGAGGGCTGTGTGTGTTAAAATGGCTGATGTGTATTGCATGGAAAGGGAGAAGGGAGAGAGCGAGAGAGAGAGAGAGAGAGAGAGAGAGAGAGAAGCTGCAGCTGGCAAAGGTTGAAATTGAAAAGTGTTAATCAGCAGCTCAACTGTTTAATTGTAGAAGAGAATAGAAAATCCAATTTGTGTTTTTTTTTTTTTTTTCCATTGTCTGCCATCCCGCAGTCGTCTCTGTTTTATGCACCTGCAATGGCTGATTAAATTGTGACTGAATCTGAGACAAGCCCAAACAACATACGAACAAACCAGCTCTTGTAGAGTAGACACGATTTATGGCCCTGACACAAAATTAATTGTGTTTGCTATATTGTTACAGTTTAATTTTACGAATGATTTACTGTAATTCCGGCTTGCTTGAGCCAGACCTTGTAATGTTTTCTCTTAAAAAAAAAAAAGGGCATTCATAAGCTTAACTCTTCCATAACATTCAGTTTAAGAAAAGCAGAGGAAGAACAGAGGAGGGAATATAAAATTCTGGCATGATTCATTTGCAACAGGATTTGGGAGAAAAATGGGATTTTATATTGAAACGTTGCTTGGTAACCCATTCTGTATGTGTGGAATTGCAAATCAGAATTTATTTTCAGAGGGGAAAAAGAGACAATGGGACTCTCTTGTTGCCGTGGGATGATCTGTCCTATGTGTTGAACACAAGGAACTGATAAGACCACATGACTCAGCTGTGTCGCTTTTTATCACAGCGGGCTGTTACGGAATCCATCATCTACCTTCCACGACACCATCTATGACAAAACCAGAAACCGAGTCAAGAAGCAGAGGGGAGCGAGGGCTGATTTTTAAAGGAAAGTCGCCATCAGTACTGCATTGTACTGAATATCTCAGGTCATCAGCTCCACGGAATACAATGGAGCACATAGTCACATATAGTAAGTGCTGTTACAACAAAAGTTCAGCTTTTTAAAATAAGAGAATTTCACTTGGCAACTTATAGACAATATAAACAATTCATCCAACTGAGGTACAACAACAAATCCTAAAATTAAAATTCAGATTCTGAAAACTGTATTGATTCCTGCAGGGAAATTGCTTTGCTGCAGTTCTAGTTACTCAACACATTGTTAGAAAGACGAATAAAATACATAAAAAGGTAAAAACAAACAAACAAAAAAACCAATAATAGCAATAATAATAATAATAACAAAATGTAAAATGTAAATGTTCCAAGGGTAAATAAAATAACACAATTATAAAAAGTGATGATAATAAAAATAATAAATAATAAAATAAATAAATCCTAAAAGCTACACTGTGAAGGAGTCTTTCCAAGACTTACTCTTTAAGTAATATTTTGAGAACTTGTAAGATACTTTTTTTTGCAATCAACATTTTTGATCAGAGTCTCAGAGAGTATCTATCGTCGTTGCTATCTGAAAAATCTCAGTGAATCATCCAAACTACCAAAGGAAAAAACTCGTAGCTTGTTTGTTATGTGCACCTGCACTTGCTTTTACATCAGCATGGAAGAAGAGGGGAGCAATAAATAAAAGATTTGAGATCAGGGAAAGAGGGGAGACGCAGGTTGTGTGCTTCTGATTGATTTTTCTTTCTCTTAAGATATTTTTCAGCCTTATTTATGGCTGCTTTAAACTGGCGTGATTAATCAGGCCATCGGGGAAGTCAAAATATAACTCGTAAGCAGCGGCAAATCTCATCACATGGGATATTTTTGTGTTGGCTTGCACTGACAAAGCGGAGACAAGAGACGAGTTAGTCAGGATGTATGCATGGTCGGTACTTTGAGTGCTGATGTGTAATTAACTCAGTAGACCCTGACACACACTGCTCAAAGGTAGCGAGCCCGCACCAGGGTTGTAATTACTGTCAAAGGCAAGGAATGCACAGTCTTTCAGATGGCCAGCCTGGGAGAGACCTAGCTGGGGGGATATGGCTGCGTTTTCACTGACCTGGCATTGTGACTGCTTTTTGAATGAGGTTAGCTTTGGGAATATTATTCATATGGCTGTGTCCACTGTGCCCCATCATGCAGCACTACAGTAGTCACTAAGAATATTTCACTCTTTGGGGATAAATCTTGTGGACTCAAAGCTGTATTTTTCCCTCAACCGGTCCACTGCCAGACCACCCCACCTGCCCTCTGGCATATGAAGAAAACAAAATTTGAAAGAAACCATTTTAAGGCATGAAAGAATGCTGCTGCAGCACTCCAGCGAGCGTGCGGTATGCACAGATGTCCCCGAGATCTCCGGAAGATGTAGCCTCTGTTATTTATTCCTATAGAAAGGAGCCTGATGCCAGTTTTAATCACTACCTTTGGCTCTCGCAATGCATGCAAGTGTGCACGTCAAGAGCCTGCCGTCAGTTGGGCCAATCAGAAGCAATGTAACGGTAGCGTCAAGCCTGCAGTTAGTTCCACTAATGTAATGTATTTGATACAATAGTCAATCAACACAGATGGCTTGGTCCAAGATGCAGGTGTGCCATCGAGTTATGATCTATAGTCCACTTTTGAATCCTTAGATTAGATTATGTCTATTCATCAAAACCCACCATCTTGTGCTTATATGCTGCTGCCACAGCGATCCATCAATGAGTGGTATCTGTTTGATGAGGACGTGTCTGTATTCATTGGATTTTGTTGGCTTTAATAGACAGAAAAGTACTTTTTGGAACTGACGAGGACATCATCCATATAGCCAACAGCTAAAAGTTTTTGCCTGTTGTCGTCCATGTTGGCGCTCTCCGATTAACTCTGACACTCCATCCAAGGACTTCCAAAATGAACAGATGGACAGTCTGTCAAATTTCTATTCATACAGTGACAATCAGTGTGGCCGTAGTTTTAGAATTGCAACAGTGTGCGATGGATAAGCTGAAACTCTTCCCTGCTCTGGAGCGACTTGGCTTCAATTGCACTGCCCCATCACTGCCCCCTAGTGGTAACAATGAATGTCCACTGGGAGACATATTCGCAGACAAATATAGAAATTTTGCAAAGGGTCATGGGAAGGTGAGTGCCAATAGTGCCAAGGAGTAGAGTAGAGCTCTCAACTTCTAAATTTTCATGTGTCGAATGCAGATGCTGACCAGGTAAAGTGTGTGTATGCTTATTGAAGTTCCTTCACAAAATGTCTCAAAATGAGTCATTTATACCTCTAGGTACAATGCACAAACCAAACCAAACTTTATTAATATATTTTATGTAATCAAATGCAATTCATTGTGCTTTACAACAAACCAAAATAGAATATTAAAGAGAGAGAGAAAGAAAATATACCACATCCAATATTATGATGGATCTTTGGTGGACTGAACACTGTGAAAGGACATCAGCATGTTCAAGCATGCTGATGTCATGAGGGACAATCTCTTTAACTGTGGGTGACGATGGTGGATGATGAGAAATGCACTTGGTAGCATCTAGCATTCACTTGGCATTTATTTAGTGGGCAACATTGGTATAAAAGGAAAACCGCAACTGCTACAAAATCACCCACTCTCTTGGTATTTCTGAACACATCATTGTCAAGCATCAGGGGCATTATCATGAGAAACGGGACCTCTCTGGTGGCCACATCTGTGTGATGAGGTTGTATCAAACTTCAGAGCGGCGCCGTTCCTTTGTTGAGGGGGGGATCAGGTATCTGTTGCAACTATTGCAGAGAAGTGTCTGCGAAAATGAGCGTCTGTCGAACACAATCCACCATCAGGATTCAACAATTAACTGAAGAGTCATGGGAGCGTTCGGTTCCCAGAAAGACTGGCAGGTTGAGAAATGCTCATGCCAAAAGCATATTGGCTCAGGCTATTCTCGGACGTTTTGTTTAAAAAATAAATCAGCAAAGTTATCTAGCTAATGTTTTCCTGTAAACAAAAACTTGCTCTCGAATGCGCACACGTACACACACACGAATGCATATGCAAAGAGAGGTACACACAAGCCTGCCCTCGTACACACGCAAACACAGCTATCGCCCCCAAAGCAAGAGTTGTGTGTTGTTATCATTTTCAGGCAGATAAACAATGTTAGTCAGAATGCTAATCTTGGTGTACCACCTCAGAGCGTCTCTTCCATTGCCGGAGTATAAATAGCATAATTAGCCATGGGAGGAAACACAAATGCCACTTATCTCACTAACCACCGCACAGCGTTCCACATCCCTCATGCATATTTCTCCCTCCGATCCACCCTCCCGTGCCGTGCCTTCACGACACACTCAATAGCCAAGACTAGAGGGGGAACGCAGTGACGGGGGATCAGGAATGTGGGAAGATGGGGGGAGAAATCCCAATTTACATTTGAGTTAATATTCTCTTTCATCCACAGGTTCTTGGGGCTGGGAAGTTCAACCCTGGGGGGGGAGGGGTGTTGGTTGAAGGATGAGTGAATGTGAGGTTTAATGTATGCTGCTATACCAGCGGGCTGCATGCATGAAAATGTGCATGCATACAGTATAGGGGTGGTGTTATGAGAGTGTGCACTCACTCACATGAACACACACTAGCAGCAGCAGCAGAGGCGCTGTGTCATTGAATGTGCAGTGGTTCCTATCTGAGAGGTCAGACGCTGATACACACAGAGAGGAGTTTGAGAGGGTTGTGGAGTGTCGACGTTTTGCTCAAATGTGAAGAAAGAAAAAGAAATGAAAGTCTGCTAATACCTCTTTAATTAGAGGAGCATGTGCTGTCCTTGATATACCTGCTGTGTATATCTTAACCATAGATATAAAACTATAGATGTGACGTGTCATGATGACTTGCCATTCTGGGATGGAACCACATGGCAGCCATCTTACCTGGTTACAGTTCTAAACTTGCTGTAATTGGAACCTATGGTGAAAAAGGCTTATGTTGTCTTTATAATCCTTGTATTTTTCTACTAATACACCAATTCTGGTTTTTATTCAAAGTAATGAGTAAGATAACTGTGCCTGTCTAGAATGAACCAAAAAAAACAAAGATTCTGGTTGATTTTTTATTATTATAGCTCCAAGAGAACAAACCATGCTTTCAATCATGAAGGTAATCTCATTAAAACCCTAAAATTGTGCGTTTATATTGCAGACGATGATTTTATTTTTTAAAGTTTGCCTGAACTTAAGATATAAGAATTGTCTTTGGTATTCTGAATGTCTAATATACTGCATTAAGCAATATCTTTTATGTAGAAATTCTAAATAGATTCAGTATTATGGTCTATATTGGCCATATTGGCAATTACAATCAGAAACAAAAGATTGGATTGCATTTATT
>OMLF01009000.1:1280-11544 GCA_900302615.1 Holocentrus rufus
GGCTGGCCAACAGGAAAAAAAAAAAAATTCAATTATTTTAATTTGCTTTCCATTTGGTCTTTGTTGCTTGTAATGTGCTGTCTTGATATTAGTTACAACATATTGAATATTAAAAACTGAACAACATAGTTTGGGTTTGTGTTTGTTTATTGAGTGAACATAAAAAAAGCAGTACATTGGGTGCACATGTAGCTTCAGGATGCTGCAGCTATGGTGACGACCTCTGACCTTCCACCGCTCTGATCTACACAGGAAACATGGAGGGAGCCGTCCCTACAATACACAGAGAGAACAAATGGTAAAACACAAGGCCAAGTCTGATGAAGATTTCTTAGCTGATCCAGGAAGCAGAAATACCTTTTCATGGTTACTACAGTGTCAATGTCATGGTTGTCTTCTCTGGGCTCCAGATCTCTGAGGACAATCTGTAGATCAGACACACACAGGCAGACAGCAGGCCTAGTTAATTCTAACCCATGACTATAACTTGCAAATTCCTTACAGGTGTTAACACCCTACATTTAGGAAAGCTGTACCAATTCTAGCATACTACATGACTGTTGATTTAATAAGCATAACATTGGCCACTGTGAGCTTTCAAGAGTGTCTTTATCCCTCTGAACAGAGCAAATACAATATTGGTATTAGATGTTTTGAAACTATTTATGTTGGTGTTTGGAACCATTTATATTCTGGGGCATTTATTTTTTTAATTCTTCCTGTACAGCCATCATCATGATACATGGCTCATGATTTGATTTGTATCGCAAAATACATAACAATATTCTACAGAATTGACTGAAAATGTATAGATTTTAAAAAACAACTTGCTTCTTAACACCTGGGTGGACAAATAAAATACACAACATGATAGATCGGTTGAAAAACTGACTCCACGTAATTTTTTCAAAATACCCATTCCAATTTATTCCAGAATCTGCATAATGCACTTACTTAACACAGTGCACTAAAATGTAAATGTCTTAACATCATATGAAATGAAATGTATAAATTATACAAGAGAATCGATAAAGTAAATACTTTGGCTGTCATTCCTGTACATTGGCTACTCCAGTGCCATGCTAGTTAGTTAAAGGTGATTCTGTACCTTGGCCAGTTTCTCTGGCTGTTCAGTGGTTGACCTCTGGTAAATCTCCAGAGAAAGAGAAGACAGATGGCCCCGCCCACTCAGGACATGATGTCGACGGGCAGGGAGGGGTGTGCCTGATGGGAGGAGCATGTTAAACACCTCAGCTCCGGATTCGTCCACCTCCTGTGACACACATACACAATCGGGCCAGTCACAACAAAGTTCATGATTTCATTTTCTAAACCAGTATCATAAATGCACTCTGGATTGACACGCTCGCATTCAAGTGACAGCGCCCATGCCTACACATGGGCTGCGTTTCGGTTTCATGGTATACCACAGTTTGACAAGTCACAATTTCAAAACCACTAAAACTCCCCGTCATACCATAGTTACAGTATGAGTTATTCTTCCCCTATGTTAAACGACTATTCACAGAGATTTCATTTGCAATGTAATGTTTACCACAGACATAGAATGGTGCTCTTATATTCCTACTCCATTATTTGACTTGTCTAGTAACAACTGGCTGATCACCTGGAGGGGAAAAAAGCAAACTATAATATATTGGATTTAAATATTTTGGATCAAAACAAAAATGCAAATGGTTTGAAATTAAGTTTAGCAAAAGCTAGGTAGGGATTAGCTAGGTAGATAAGTGCTTAACTGGCTATTTGTGAACTAAATATTCATGCTGTGATTGGAATGTAATCATGATGTGACTAGATTGAGAGAGAGAGAGAGATAAGGCAATTGTTTATTTAATCATTGATGTTATTGTTATTGCTATTAAGTGGTTTTATATAAAATCAATTACATTAAATTAAATTGTGTATGATTTTTTTTCCTGGAGATTTTACAATAATACAGTTTAGAGGTGTGCATTATTTTATTATGTATTTTTGGCTATGGTTATCATATCACCAAAATTTCATACCAGCTCATGCCTACGTGACAGTGTAAAGCTGCAAGACCAATAATGTCTGAGTGATTTTTTTCCCATCAGTACAATCTTTCAAGGTTAATGAAGGTCAAAGGTCATGTGACTAATAGAAAGGTCATATACGACTTTATATCAGTGTTTAATAGTAGCCATATGTATTTCTCTTACCAACTGACTTATATGGCCATTATAAATATTCCCTATGTACTAGCATTGGGCCAAAGCTTTGAACTTATCCTGTGACCTTGACCTTTGACCGATCACTCTCAAAATTGAATCAGTTCTTCTTTTCCTGACCTTTAACTGTTCCACCAAGTTTGGTCCAAATCGGATCAAAACTGTTTTAGTTATGCTGTACACACAGACACATACACAGATGCACAGGTGTAATATTTTCAGTCATTTTCAGCCAATGAAGAGTGTTTTCTACGAGCTGGATGTTTCAAATGAAGCAGTATACCTTCACCAGTATGTCAGAGGCAGAAGCATCCACTGTGACTGACTCATCGGTGAGGGTGGGGCTATCTCTGCTGACCAATAAGCCAGCTTCCAAGGCAGCCCCCACAGCTATGACCTCATCAGGAGGCGCTGAACTGAGCAGCTCCACATCAGGGAACATCTCCCGCATCATCTGCTGGAGACGAGGGATCCTGGTTGAGCCGCCGCAAAGAACAACCTAAAACACACCAATCAAATCAAACTGCTGGGTTATACAGACATTGTACCTGCTATATTCTTTGTGCAATTTCCTGTTTTAATCCTGTTTTGTTTTTTTCCTGCTTTTTTAACCCTCCTTTGAATGTCTGAATTTGTTCTACTTGCTTTCATTTTACTGTCACTGTCACAAAAGCACTTTGCAGTTGTTTTGAAAGCACTATGCAAATTATCTTAATAATTTAATGATAATGATTTAATCAAACTTTTTAAGTGTAACCTGAGGGTGATTTAAAAAGTAGTCCCATATACTATAATTTAGTCCAAATATTTTAATCTATTAACCCTTATTTTCTCATTTTTATTACCTGCTTTTCATTAGTTTTTTTTTTTATTGGCACTTTTTCATTCTATATTTTTTTTCATTTCTCATATCAAACACACTGCATTATACTCGCATATGTGAAATGTGCTATGTAAATAGCTTGATTTGATTTACCTTGTTGATGTCACTGGTGGAGAGTCCTGCTTCCTCCAGCAGTCTTTTGATTGGCTGGATGCTCTTGTTGAAGAGAGACGAGCAGAGCAGCTCAAACCGAGCTCTGTAGAAAAAACAGACAGAGGCTTACAAGTTGTTAGCATACATGTTGGCCAAACTATTCACCTATCTTGACTTTTTGTACAAGATATTGTGCAACGATTTAGTAGCACAATAAACTGCTTATTTTTAATACTGTTTCTCTTTTTAAACTTAGCTATTTGCAGGATGCATAATGATGAGGTCATGTATCTATCTGCGTCAATGTGAGATTAATAATTGTAATATGACAATAGTGAAAAAGTAAACTTTGTGTTAGTAGCGTTCATACACCTAGGTTACATGTAAGGCTGCATTCACCACCAAATCCAGCAATGTAGCACCATCCTGCAGGGTTGTGTGGAGGTGTGGACATGTTAATTTGTGCTTTACAACGTAACCGCCATCAAACAATCAGAAAATAACCTTTTATTTTATGACTCAACTGCTTTGTTCTCACCACCAAACTTTGTGTTAGTAGCATTCGTGTTAGTAGTAACTTCGCGTTTACTCTCTAGCTCGCTCCACAACCGTTGCTCTCTCTCTTCATTGTCTCTCCAGCTTGCTCAACCTCGGCGCTCAGGCTCTCTTTTTCTTGTCTTTTTTAAAAATGAGTAGAGAAGCTGACAAGTCTAATTTCATTCTTAACGCCATCAAACAAACAAAAAAAGTCCTCCCCTCATTCTAGTAACATCTTTGTACTCCCTCATGCTACATGTAATTACATGTAATGTAAACATAGGCTCTTCCTGTCTGAGTGCCGTGAATCATTTCATCTGATTAGGCAGGGAATCCGGCCTGGTGGCAGACATTTTGAATAACTATATAGAAATAGCCAATATTCTCGCTGATGGTCTTGTTTGCTTATGTAGGTCATACAGAGGCATCAGTATTAAACTGAGGCTGTTTCATAACCAGTTAAAAACTCCTTGTAGCTGCTTTAAAGTTCAGACTGGTTACCTGGAGACGTTGCATTCAAAGTCCATGCCGTCATGCAAAGAGTCGACAAAGCAGTTGGCTGATCCCAGTGAAGACAGCGAGTGTTTGGCCATGTCTGCTCCGTTCATCAGCTTTAGCATTGCCCGAGCATTACCGCTCACATCCTGCTTAAAGGACCTGCACAGACACACAGATTGATGACATCGTGGTTGAAAATGACCCTGCATTTCACAGCTCAGGTAACAAATAACTTCAGAATATTTTTGAGCTCTTGAACTTTGTGTTTAAGTTAAGAGTTGCTACCGTCTGAACTCAGCGGCAAGGTGCTGCGCTAACGCCTGGGTGAAACTCTCTCCTCCGATGCTGTGGTCCGTGTGGGTGCAAAGAACCCGGAACATTCCTCCGTTCACCTGCAGCACCGTCACGCTCAGAGATGTCCCGCCCATCTTGTACACCAGGACATGGCTGTCAACATAGTTCCAATCACTTTGTGGGCTGGTATACAACAGTAGTAACAGTATTATCTTTCATTTTGAGGGTTCAACTGATGCGGGGCTTTGGACGCTGGTATTTCTGTACTGAAGCTGCTGATAAGCATCTTTTGTGACACTGGTCATCTTTACTTGCAAAACTGCAACTATTAAGCAACATTATTATTTTGACAGATATTAGGACTGTGATATAATTTAGGGTTTTAGTAGGAATCTTAATTTTTACTTTTAATTACTTTTCTTTTAAAACTATTAATAAAAGACTAGTAAACATAATGATGTGTTTTTTGCTGTTGGTCGGTGCCAAACATGTTTTCGCATCTGGAGAATTCGATTTGTTGGTCAGGGTGTCTCTGTAGCACCACACAAAAATTAATTTAGAATGGTATTTCATTGCACATTTTGCCCTTATCAAAAAACTTGCAGTTCCTACAATTTGGATATTGCACATAGCCTTAGTGGGTTAGCATCTCTTTAAGGCAGAGTGAAGCTGGATTTGTTACAGGTTTTACAAACTGACACTACGGAAGGTGTTGAGGAAAATCATAACTTTGCCTCCAGTATATCAGCCATGGGCAACACTGATACCCCGACTTTTTAATAAAAGACCAAAATCAGCAAACTAATAGAACCCCTACTTCAACAGTAACTAGTGCGCCAGAATGTTTTGCTCCCACTCTTCAGCATAAGGCTAAAGTGTTGAAGTTTCAGGATGGGGGATGTACCTCTTGCCAGAGGGACAGTCCTGTCCGATGTTATAGGCCAACAGAGCTGCAGCAGGCTCGTGGATCAGTCTCAGTACATGGAACCCTGCAGCTTCGGCTGCATCCCTGCACAACAAAAAGATGGTACAACACACCTTGGTTGTTGATAAAGGGTAACAGATGTCATACATTTCTAAAAGCCTGATTAAATCTTGATTTCTGAATTTCATTTGCCATGAAGAATGTAAACTAAGTGTAGCCTAAAGTGTGGCTTACAATTACAATTTACTTTTATCCAAAGCGATGTACGTGGCTTACCTCAGAGCACTCTTCTGAGCGTGTGCAAACTCAAAAGGAACAGTGATCACAGCATCAGTGACATCAGAGCCCAACGCCGACTGGGCCGTTTCTATCCAAACAAAAATGATTCATCAACTCACTGCTCATCTGGGCAACCTGTGTGTGTGTGTGTGTGTGTGTGTGTTTTCTGCCATTTACCTTTCATTTTGTGGAAGATGAGCTTTGCAACGTCTTCTGGAGCAACATACTTTGGTTGTTCCCCTGCTGTAATCTCATAATGAGGCTTCTCTCCTCTGTTCACCACCTGAACACAGGAGGTACTGCTTAGACAAACTGTTTCAGTGCAGCAAATGAAGACCAGTGGTGTCAATTATCTTGGTGTCAACATTTACAACAAGGTGTTTGCAGCTCCCATGATGCCAAATTCAAGACTTTAAATGCTACCATGAATTAGACTGATGACTGATTTAAACTGTGCTAACAAAAAAATCTGCCCAAATCTGTCTGAACACAATTAATAGAAGTTGTGAACCTATAAAACAGTTTAAGAAAAAGAACACCAGAAGAAGAATTATTAAGGAACACAACTGTGTTTAGTATAGCCCATAGGATGAATACTGCACTGCTGTCCATGTTCTATTTTGATCCAAGTCTTAAAAGAACCATGCATGTAAAGTAGCAACAGGGAACTAGTGTTACATAGACTAGCTGAGGACCTGTGTGCCAGATACTCACAGGACATTTACTCTCTGCTTTGTGCGTCAGTGTCTCTGGATCCTCAAAGCTGTCCATTGAGAGACAGAAAAAGAAAAAATCTATAAAATGCAGTAGGCAGGGTGAATGATACATGAAATAAACAGAAAAACAAAGAGTAACCTGTGAAAGTAATGTATGGCACATGGATCGGCTTGACAGTGAAACAGACACGCAGGTAATCCTTTGTCTGGCTGACAGTTGACTGTAAGACAAGCAAACGTTTGGAAAGACAGCATGAGATAACTCACCTTCTCCCCAGGACTTGTTTCACTTTCACTACAGTGTTGGCGGCATTGCGGACCCGTCCTTGCTTTGCTGCAATGCCTACAATCTGTTGAGGATGAAACCAAGACTACTCAGCAAGCACATTGACAAATAAACAGCAAGTACCAGTCACATGCCAAAAATGTTGACCTATTCCAGCCACTTTGGCAGTCAACCATCAAGGCTCTTAACAATGACTGTATGATTGAATCATAAATCTTATCAACTGTGTGTGGCTCCACTGTGTGTGATGGAGAATTAGATGAAAATGTGGATATGTTAAATATAAAATTATACATAAATATAATAGACAGGTTAGAAAGAGATAACTAGAAATTTTGGTGATCCTGTTGGTAGATGCAAGACCAAAAATAAGATTTGCTACCTCTTGATTCCAAATGATTCAAATGTGTGTCTAGACCATGTTGTGTATGTGCCATACCTGCTCAGTGTCTCTGTAGGCCACCACAGCTGGAGTCACTCTGTCTCCTGCATCATTTGCTACCACATCAGCCCGACCATCCTGGTCAAAGCACAATCACATTGTCAGTTGGTGCTCTGCTATGTAGTTTCATAATGAAATCTGATCTGTGAATAATGTTTATGGCTAGAACGTGACTGCTACTGTTACTAACAGCAAGGTAATGCTCCTGTAACGTTACAGATGAAATCATGTCAGTAGCACAAGATTTTTCAAGGAGACGTTTTAGTCCGCAGGATCACTGTGCAGTTTTAATAATGTAGCGGTTTTCAATCATGTGCCATTTTATTCAAGAGTATGGTTTTCATTCAAACCGAACACTACAGCAGCATTAATTTCACAGAAAAGTCCCACCCCTCTGGTTAAAGGCGTGCTCATCAGTGAAATCCTTTGCATAGTATTTGGAATGAAACTCTGAAGACTGGGGCCTCCATGTACGGAGCATGGTAAAAGGGCACTAATTCAAAAGCTAAAATACAGCTGTCATTCGGCTGGAGTATTGGTTCTTTAATGAGCGTTAACTACACTAGGGGCTGCTGACATAAAGATAGCTAGCTAACCTTAGCCTCATTCATGTAGTAGCTAACGTTACAGTCTACCCGCTGCCACTACCACACGGGCACTGTTTCACTAGGTTTCAGGGTGCAGAGCCGGTATTAATCTCTCGTACCGAACAAAAAAGCCAGCCGTTTATTTTCTCTGTCTCTACTTACCTTAAATATCGCCACGCAGGCGCATGTGTAGCCGAAATGAACTCCAATCGCAGCCATGCTGAAAATAAAAACCTGTGCTGGAGACGGCACGCACGTTTCCTTCCAGAGGATTGGTCCAATCAGAGCAGAATTTCGTCTTCTTCGTCGTCGTCGTCGTCTTCTTCTTCTTCTTCTGGTGTTTTTTTCTAGTGGTTGGCAAAATGCTTTAAGTGCATTACCGCCAGCTTCTGAACTGGAGTGTGGGTCAGAACGGCTTTTTCACCCTATAGTTTTAGAGTATTTTCATAAATTCGGTTGAGATATTAGCGCTCGTCTTTCTTGACTGTATTTTGTACACTTAAAAATATGTTACACCGTTTTTTTGGTAGTTGGAGTAATCACAACTGCCATGAACATTTTTTTCATTAATACTAGAGTAGTTTAGACCTGAGTCAGAGACTAAAGGTCTTTGCCTGAGTCCGTACCTCAGTCTACATAACATTTGCATATTTTCCTCTCTTCCGTTTCTACTGGTCGCCTACTTTATCTGGTCCATTCAACTTTTCTTTGAATTTAAAGTAACGTCCAGTCTTTTCATTATCCCATTGATACCTGATACTGCCATATTTTCTTTATTTCAGATTTGATTATGCATTTCAACTTTGTTTTATTTTATTTAATTTCCATATTTACGTCTGTACTTGTTCAGCATTTTTATCTGCTAGTTCATTTCCCTGAACTCCTCTATGAGCAGGTATTTTTGTAGATTGTTCAGTATTATTTCTACTACAGCCAAGACTTGGTACGTTGAGACCCGCTTGGATAGTACCGTTTAAGTCCTTTGGTTTTGCCAGTTGCAAGGGATCTGTGTGTGTTTAAACCAAACCTGCTTTGTAATTAATTTCATGGTCAGAAAGAATTAAAAAAAAAAAAAAAAAAGGAAATTATAAGCATTAAATAGGACTGTCGCTTATGGCGGTCTTTTGGAACAAAATTCTTTGTGATTTAAAAAAAAAACAAATTATTTCAGTAACAAAAATACAAAACAGCATAAATGAAATAAAATTACAGTAACAATGCAAAGCATCTGTTGTTTTATTTTGGGCTATATGATGCTTTTGTACTTGTTTTATTTGGTTTTACAAATTAGAAGAGAGAATTAGAGGGGGAAAAAATTATGTAATCTCATCATATTGCTAGCCAAGTTCGATATCCCTATATATAAGGCGTTAAAAATTAAACTGTCTCTCTCTGTAACTTTAAAAAGGAACAAAGTCCTGTACATTAGAACATCTTCCTCATGCAACAGACAGGCTCTAAAAATCTTAAAATTGTGCTTGATATTTAACTTATTGATATCATTTTAATACTTATTTATTTATTTATTTAGATATATTTTACTCCACTGCTTTCACTTTAATTGTTCGTGTCAAATTTTGTAACCCCAGGCGATTTGTTCAAAATTCTACATAAGCGAGCGGAGATTAAACAAACCGGACGCTGACAAAGATAACATGACGTAAACCCTGATTTGGCCAATTGCAGCTTTGTCTGTTGAACGTTTACTCTGAGAGGACGGAAAACACCGAATGTATACGATTGTAGCTTGACTGCTGGTGCAGCATTGACAAATGCACGTGGGCAATAGGAATCATGATTGTACCCTCCCTCGCCATTCTGCTGTTTGTCAAAGCTTTTGCTGTTTCTGCGACAGGCGACTGTGAAGGTTAGACAACTCCAGCATGGTGTGACAAGAATTTAGTTATTTATAGCCTCAGGCTGCGGCACACTCACTCCATGTCTCAAACGAGTGTACACAAACAAGACTGATGGCCTTTACTGCTTTTAAATTTAAAATACAAAAAATAACATTAAGAAGTGAATGTTTCTGGCGGCCAACGCTCCAGGCTCCCGAGTAGTTTTCCCACCGTGGTCTGTCCAGCATGTGTACTGAAAGTACCCTGTGTCTGCAGTGTGTGTGGGCTTCCTGCGGAGAGTATATGGCAGTCTGACATCAGCCCACAGAGAGCTCAGTCCTGCCTTGGTGGAGGAAGAGCTGGCCAGGGCCTGCACTGTTGCCCAGGGGAAGGAGGGGAGGCTGGTGAGAGCACGCGCGCGCGCACACATCCGTCCACACACACACACACACACAAACACACAATGGTAAATATGACCTCTGAAAAACGGACTCATACTTGTGACAGTATGTATTTTAGCAAATTTTATAGGTTTAATCAATTCCTGAACCACTTCCCCTATTTTTCACCCTTTTTCCCCAAATCTTATTACTTTGAAACAGTGAATCTCAGCCATGTTCAATGGAGGACCAAAAGGCCTTTCATTCCAACCAAATATCAGCATATTTCTCTGGAG
>OMLF01009004.1:6555-22851 GCA_900302615.1 Holocentrus rufus
AACATCTCAAGTAGCATTTTTAAATAAAAAAGTCAATAAATAGATAATGAATAAATACATCAAAATAAAAATAATAGAGCAGACATGAATAAATAAGCTATTATTAAACCAACATTTTCAAAGGACTCAAATACTTACACAGCAATAGTAAGAATGAATCTACAAACTAGTCCTGGAAGTGCAACATCACTATGCTCATAGATACTATCAACATTACTCAGTGGAGATGGGATATGTTCACTAACTAAGAGAATCTGGTCAGCTTGGGCTATACGAGTCAGTATACTGCATTCTAACTTTGTTCTGTACCCTTGTTTTAAGTGGCGCCTTGCTCTGTATACCTTAAAATACCCTTGCTTACATTAACACAGTTTTATTCCAGTGTGCTAACACGCACAGTGTACATCCATACTCTAGTCTGTTCACGTCCATACCTTCATAAAGCAACATGCAAACAGGAAACAAATGCAAAGAACAGATGACAAACTTGCTCCCAAATGATAATAATTAATCACATATCTAAAGGGCTTGGAAAGAAAGGGATGAATATTGGTGGCCCTCTGAACCCACCGCAATGCCCTGCCCCCTCCTCCTCTTCCTCTTCTTCTTCCTCCTCATTCTCCTCCTCCTCTTCCTCCTCCTCTGTGCTGTTCAGCAGTGTGACCTCACACCTCAATGCCCTTCACTGCCTGGTTGATTGACTCGAGCAGGGCCCTGTTCTCGGGGTTCTGGTAGCAGTCTTTATTGGTGAACATGTGGGTCAGGGTTTCCACATAGCTGTCGAAGTTCTGCTCCGACAGCGGCTCCTGCTGAACACAGCATGGACACGTTCTCATTGGAGACTGGTCTGCATACAACTGCTACCACTATGCATATGGCTTTTCACGAGTGCTTCCAAACCTTATTCAACAAAGTAACTCCAAACTATGGCTGGGAATTTCCTTTGGCTGTAACATTTTAAACACAATGTAATCACAAAAGGCTTGCAGACATAACTATCTTTGAGATTCCAGAAATAGAGATTTTTTCAATAACAAAGCAGGGGAGGGGTTTAAGATTCAGAGACTTCAGTTATAGTATTTTTTATTGAGTAAAAATATTAGAATGTAAAGTAATGCACTGCCATCAGTTTCTTATTGCATATCTGTTTCTTTGTGGTGACACATCATTTCAACACCTGGCTTTGACTTTAAATGAAAAAAAGGCAAACATAATTATTATTTTTTGAATACACACAACTCTCCAGTGGATCTCCATGATGGCTTTATCTGTATATGTCAGCTGTTCATTGGAGACTCATTGCAAAGCCTCTATACTCACCATGGTGGGCAGGCGGATGTTGGCCAGGCTGCGGATCAGAGCCTGGCTCAGGCCGGACAGTTCGACGAACAAGGCCTCGTTCCTCTCCTCGATCTGCTTATTCTCCTCCTCCATGCTCTTCAAGTTCTTCTCCATGGAGGAGATCTGGACCCCAGACACAAAACAACTGTCATGAAGCAGCTAGACAAAAATGCTTGGTAATATAAAAAACAGACAGACCAGGTTATAGTGAGGAGCATTATACGTTAAAACATGCAATAATCTGTCATGTGTCAATGAAAAGTCAATGAAAATTAACATCAGTGAACCTCAGCCAACTTTTAAGAAAAAGCTTGTTAATTACTAAAGTCAATCAGCAAAAACAACCAAACAACTATAGTTCACTTCCAAACTGTTCATAATCCAGTCAATAGTTTCCAAAGATTTAAAACAGCAAGCCAACCACAGCCTTCTGCAATAAAAGCAGAACTGCAACAAAGATGATGTAGTGAGTTGCATTTTCTATGGGACTTTTCTATGTTCTTCTCTATATCCGCCATTTGCCTTAGTGCTTGTAGGCCGGTCAAAGCGCGTGTTGATTATGCCTGTGGTGTCACATCATTGGCAGCTCCAGATTACTAGCAGCCATTCTGTCAGCAGTTCAGAAGTCCAACCAACCTGGGTGTGCAGGTTCATCATATCAGCCTCCATCTCTGAGTTGGACTCGCTCAGCTCATTGATCTCCTTGTTGAGCTGCTTGATGTCTTCATCGTTGTCCAGAACTGAACAGAAGAAACAGATTTTACCAAAGATATCGACCAGCCCTCCCTCCCCTAGATTCACTGCCATTGGAACTTCCTTCTATAGATGATGATAAACATACTTGTGTGAATATACTGTAAAGAATAGGTCACCCCAGAAGTAACTGAATGACGGTGCTTGCTACTGTGCTCATGTGCACCACCCCAAAAACTCCTACAACCTAATGAGTTGTAAACAGTCTTCTGACTTCCACCACTGGAATGCAGCTGTTAGTGTGTTCTAGAACAAAGATGTTGAGAAAAATCTGAGAGAAAATGAGACAAATATTAGAGTTTTGGACCTTTTGCACTTTATCCTTTTTTGAGCTGTAAAAACATGGCCCTGTTAATGTCAATCAAATGTGAGAGGGCTGTAAAACTGTGGGGATTAACTCTGGGTGTTTGGTGCTCCTGCCAATGTCAACGGAGTTCCCACTGATGTAGGAGTGAGTAGATAATGACTGAATTTTCATTTTGGGGTGAACTATTCCTTTGGCCAACCAGCCAACGTCCCATCCCAGTCTCTTACCATCACTGGCCCTGAACTTAGCAGTGATGTACTCATCTCCAGGAAACTTTGCTCTCTTCTTATTGGTTGAGGCCCTGGGACAACCTGAGAGACTGATGAGAGAAGGTGATAAAGAGATGATCAGTTTACCCTCCAATACAAATCCCTGCCCACCTTGTGCATGTAAAGGCCTTGACTTGACTGCGCTGCTGTGTTGTCAGGACCTCTATATGAAGTATTTGTGAGTACCTGCGGTGCGTCAGGAAGCTGCCGTTGGCATGGCCGGAGCCATCACAGCCTGGCGTCGGGCAGGTCGGGCCTTCAGTCTTGAAGGCCTTCCAGGAGAAGGGGGTACCATTGAGAAGACCCTCCTTCTGCCGGCGGGCTGCAAGCGGACAGCCGTAGGCACTGCGGTGGGTGGCGTACTTCCCGCTGATGTGGCCCAGGCTGTCGCAGCCAGGAACAGGACACCTAGAGACAACAGGGAGACAGGTCTGACTGGTGTGGTTTCCTTTGACAGACTACCAAATCGCAAGAGGCGCTAACATCAAATGTAAAGCATGACTCTGTGTTGATGCCAACCTCAACAGCTCTGAGTCTTCCTTGTCATCCTTGGTGGGGGTTGATTTGACTCCTCCCTTCTTGGCACGAGGGCATCCAGAGAGACTGGCAGAGAGGAACAGAGCAGTGTTCATGGTGGTGGGAAGAGACAATAGACCAGGCAGAGTGACAGAATTTTCAAGTGTACGCAACAACGTCTGTTTGAGCTCATACCTTCTGTGTGAAGCGTAGTTTCCAGTGATGTGGCCTGATCCATCGCAGCCTGGAGTCGGACACCTGAGACACAGGCAGACGCTGTTTTAATTTACATGCTAACATTTTACCTGAAGTGCATTGTTGTGATTCATTACCAGCAGATTATAATCGCATTAGAAGCTGACATGAACTCCTTTTATAGTTTAATCATCGGACAAACGGCTGAATAGTACATTCAGCTTAATATCAAGTGGGCCACTTTGCAAGTTTGCAGCTCCAAAGTCCAAGCTCCGAACAAAATGAAGCTGTTTGAAAAGTGAGGACTTCAAGACCGAGAAATCATGTCAGGTGACTTCAGTAAACTGCAAGAGCCCCAGCTGGTCTGTGATGCTTTACAGGATACCAAAAGTATGACAGAGAGAAAAGATCTAACGTTGGTGATCCCAACTTTGTCTGGAAGGAGTGCTCACTCATTCCTGACCATTTTGGTTTCAGTTCTTTTGATTCATGATGTTCTGTGTGCAGATGATTTCCCACAAGTAACTACACCAACCCTACAATTTAATTTCAGCAAATGGTGTTTGTCTACAGCATCACAATTAGTGGGGATGGTCTTAGATTAACACAGAACAGGGTCAGTCCATCTCTATCATCTCTATCAAGTCTGTTTTAATCAACACTGGACTTCATGTCCCTTTGTTTTTTCATTTCAGTTTCGTAATTAGTCTTAAATTCACTTCCATGTAGCATTAAAAAGGTCTTAAAAATAGAAAAAAAACTGCAGTTACTCTGATATACTATGTAGCACAAAACTATGTTTGAATGAAAGTCTTGCTAGAAAAATATTTTTCTCAAATGTCATTAATTTCAATTTGGTTCAAGTTTTCATCTTCTGATCTTCCTAAAGGTTACAATCAAAGCCATTTTAAAATCCATGGCTGAAAGTGACTGTGCGTGTGAAGGAAAGGAGGGACAGAGCTGTAGCTGTAGTTACAATGCACAGTGAACAGGTTAGAGGTGAGAAACAGGAAGAAGCAGACATACTTTAGTTCAGCAGTGTGGGCAGCCATGAGCGTCCGCAGTGATTTATCAGCAAGAGGACAGCCTGACAGACTGGAAGATACGTTAGAGAGAGACAGAAAACCAGACTGAGAGAAGATCTTAGTCAAGTGTGAATGAGGGAAAAGGCCAGCATCTCAACCCAGATTATGGACATTACATCCAGGATTAAAGAGCCAGGACAGGAGAGGGCAGTAGTACTCAAACTGGGAGTGTAGAATTTGAAGTTCAGATTTCTGTAAGTAGTATAATTGTTGACATGCAAAAAAATCACAATGATCGATGTAGAAGAATATTAGGTATCAGTAGGTCAGGTCTAGTCAAAAATGGGTGCGTTCACACAAAGGATGTTTGGAGCAATTTATTTACATTCACTCCTTTAATCTAGTTCATTTTGCCAAGTGAAAACAATTCCATTAAAACTTGGGTGGCACCAAATAAAATCACCAAGATGCTTGAAAATGTGAGTCTCAGTCCTCTTTCAAGACAGCTGTGTTGCACTTCGCTAGGAGTAAGAAACTAACTATAGGACACAACCCCAAAACATAAAGTTTACGGATAGAAAGGGCTGGATGTTGACATCTGGAAGCCAGCGGTTCCTCATGCTTGGAGAGCCGAAAAGATTCAGCTGTTCAACTGTCCATCTGTGTTCATTCTGTTATTCTGTAGGTGTGATCGCACCCATAGGTCCAAATGCAGGACTTACCTTCGATGCGATGCGTAGTTTCCAGTAATGTGTCCACTGCCATCACAGCCTGGGGTGGGGCATCTAGGGCGAGAAACAATTCAGAGATCAACCTATTGCGTTTTCAGCTGGTGGGTTTTGATTGGCAAGAACATTTATAGTCTTTGTTTTCTGATTGTGGTTCGGATGTGCAGCAGAACATCTGGACATTAAGGGACTTGTGTGACTTTGACAAAGGCAAAGGTGGAAGAGATTCACTAATATGAACACAAATCCTAACAATAACATTTATTTCTATGGAAATCATCTGAATGCAGAGTATAAAAAGTTGTTTCTCCAAAACCATTATTGATGAATCTCGTGTCTCCAGAATGTAAACTTTTCGAGAAGTTACAGAAACCTATGTCTTCTTGCAGTTTTGCATTTTTGAAATTGTGCTATTGCTTTTGAATATTTTTCCTTTGGCATTAGGGTCATAAAATGTGCCTAATGTGAAAATATGAACCTTAAATTCAAGCATAAACAATGAAATAAAATGGAAATAAATCAATATTGGGCTTCTAAGACCCAGACTACATAGAATGCAGATCACAGTAAGATCCCGAACCACTTTCCCATCTGTGTTTGAAGGAACAAATTCTGCTTACTCAGCATGTCTTGGCAGGGTCAAGTTATTAAAGCTCCACCAAAATAAAAAGTGTAGTTCAGAAAAACTTTCAGGGTCATAGTTAAACACAATTTATTGAATGTATATTTTGTTGTATTGTTGTTTCAGTGTGTTTTGTAATGTCATATCCATAAAGAAGACTTAAATGTCAATGTTTTCCTCACTCTGTTACATATAAGCATAGCATGTTCTTGCATGTATAAATCAAAGTCTGGAATGGAGGCTTGGCCTGGTCCAGTGTGGTGCTGATCTGAGCTGGTGACTCACATGAGAACCTCCTTCTTGCTGTCTTTGGGCTGGAACTTGACCTTGAAGCTGCTGGTGGTGACCTCACCAGGGTACTTCCTGTCCTCCAGGTTCTCCTGCTCCTCCTCCTCACCATCCGATGAGGTGTACGAGGGCGCCGCGTACTCCATCTCAACGTGGGATGAGAAGAAACATTAATAATCCATGTGGGGGCATTTTGTGGTTGCAAAGCCAAATAGAATGTATAAACAAGAATGGACCTTTTTCACGACAGTCATTTTGACATGAAATAGTAAGTAAACACAGGTGTTACTAATGACACCAAGGTTCCTCTGTTTAGGCACGGAACCTTAATTACTGTGATCAGTAACACCTGTATTTACCTACTATTTCATGTCAAAATGGCTGCTGTGAAAAAGGTCTAGAGCAAATGGGAAATGCAAAAGACAACAAACTGGTGTTGCTGGCATCCTTCCTTCATTCCATCTGTTCATTCCCTGTAGCAACTGATAATGTAATAACTTGTCAAAATGTAATAAATGTCCCACTAAATGAGTAAAAAAAGTTATGAAAATTGTTTTGTGATAATGATACTGATTCATTACATTACCTTTTTATATTTATCTGTCAGAGGATGTTTTTATATTTTCTGGCCATCTATTACCTTAACAGTGTCTGAGTACATTTTTTATCTATTCAGAGGGACATTTTATTGTATGATCAATTATTACATTATGCAGTTTTTGTTTCTTTCTTCCTTTCTTTCTTTCTTTCTTTCTTTCTTTCTGTGCGGTGCTAATAGTTGGATGGGTGTATACCTCGTCTTGCTCTTCCTCCTTGGCTCCACAGGGTTTGGTGAAGTCCAGAGGCCCCTCCCACTCTGATGGGGCGTGGCCCTGGGAAGACGTGGCTCCGGCGTGTTGAGAGGAAGAGGAGGAGGACGAAGGCTCTGAACACTGCATGTCCTCCTTCTTAGTCTTCTTCATGCTGAGGTCCAAGGTGCCGTTCTCGTCCACTTCGATGTCTGACTCCTAAGGGGTGCGGACGCATGTCAGTGAAACAGATGACCAAAGACTGTGAAGACTGGTTGCACTGAGCAGCTGCTGGGGTGAATGTGTCGCGCTGTCTGAATGTGGGGCAGGGTGAGTGGTGACTTACCCTGAATAAAATCAGGTTAAACCAAAAGGAAAAGACAGTGTACCTTGGTGCAGGGCTCCCTGGGCTTCGTGCTGAGGCTCTCCGGTCTCTCCCAGCACCGGGTGGACAGGTTGAGGATGGCTGTAGCCGCCATGTGGGCCGCCTCGGCATCCTGACTGTAGTCATAACCGCTGGAGGATGAGCCGCTCTTGGAAAAGCCTCCTGACAGACTGTGGCTGGGAGAGGAGGCCTTGGGGAATGATTTGGCTGTATGGGATCGGTGGATGAGAGAAACAAACAGAGCAGATATGCTTTATTATGCAGAAAGCTACTTTAACAGGCTAATTCACTAACTGACAACAAGATCTGACTTTTATTCTTGATTGCTGAAAAATATTTCTACTATCAAACTCTATTGTATCTGTGCTGAAAATATCTGTGTCAATATATCTCATGTAATTTATATTTGGGCAATTATCCACATAATATAATAACATAATATATAACATAACACAATAAGAAACAATATACGACCAAACAATGAAATTGGTCAAATACAAGGTATATCACCAGTAGATTTTATCTTCAAGTTTCTCAGTATAGCCTAGTTGTATTGTAAGATTCAGTTAAATATTATCAAAAATGCAAAAATAAATAAATAAATATTCACTTCTATGAAATATTTTACAGTTCATCAGTTCGCCACAGAGCATGACAGGATCAAGTACACTACAAAGTATGAAGTTAAAGGTCTGGGTCTCTTACATTTGAAGGCTTTGGGTGAAGTTTCAGTGCTGCTGGATGTCTTTGGGATGAGCATGCGCTTGCCAAACACCTGGACATCAAAGCTTGCATAGTCAAAGGACACCTTTGAGTATTTCTCCAGCTCCTTGGCCAGGTTGGCGCGGGGCGTGGCGGGCACCATGTTGGGCCTGTAGCTGCCGTACTGAGGGATCTCCAGCTGCTTCACGAAACACATGGGCCTGGGGAGAGGGGGATATGTCGTGGTTCTGAATGAAACCGAGCTGAACTGTCAGAAAGCGGGGGAAGGCATGTGACCTCAGTCGACTCCGGTGTCTCACCTGAGCACCCTGTCAGAGTTGGCGGCGGGTTCGCTGGACGAGGCCTGGGGATGAGTCTGCTTGTCCTGGCTTTTGTTCAGCTTGGCTGCTGCTGCAATGGGGCAGCCTGACAGACTGACGTGGGAGACACAGGAAAAAATTTGTATTGGATGAAGCGCTCATCAACAGACAAGCGTTTCATGTGCATACGGCTTTAGCTAGTTGAACATCCATGGCTGTTCACACTATCATCTGATCAAAGCAAACATACATGTGATAACTGGGCAATAACTGAACTTAGCTACCCAAAGAGAAGGGTACAGACAGCAATTAAAGCATCAAAATAAGATGTCTGACTGTAATGGGTGATCATAAATCACTGAGGTCATTATGAGTAGAAGACAATGCATTCATTATTGAAAAATAAGTTAGATAGTGCCTGCATCAGGGTGTCACAATAAATGACATTAATTCTTATTTTTAGTCTCAATGAATTGATTTTGGTTAGTTTAAATTAGTAATTATTAGAGACAGCTTGAATAACAGTATGGTTGAGGAAGAAAAGGATCCTGTTCTGGTCTTGTTTAAAAAAAAAAAAAAAAAAAAAAAAAAAAACCGTGAACTTCTGCAGCCAGCAGAAGTTTGATCAGTTGTAATACCAAATACCGTGTGTGTGTGTGTGTGTGTGTGTGTGTGCGTGTGCATGTGTGTCTGCATGTGAGTTTGGGTGACTCATTCACCTGCGGTGTGTGTTGCGGTTACTGTTGACGTGGCCTTGACCTGTGCAACCTGGAGTCGGACACTTCAGCACGTTCTCATGCATGGCCAAGACTATAGACAGACAACAGACAACAGAGTAATTGTAGTAATAGTAGCATTGGTAGTGATAGTAGTAGGAGCAATAACAATAGTAGTGGTAGTAGTAGTAACAGAAATAGTAGGCAAATAGTAGTAGTAAGAGGAGCAGAGGTAGTAGTAGCAGACCTTTAGTAACACTGTCATTAGTAACACCTGTCTTTACTTGCTATTCATGTCAAAATGACTGTTGTGAAAAAGATCTATAGTAGTAGTAGCAGTAGAGGTAGTAATAGTAATAGTAGCAACAACAGCACTACTCCTATGTAAGAGTCATTTACTGTGATTCTGTGTAGAATTCTGTTTGTACTTTAGGCTGTCACACTTTGCACGATTAGAGGTGCTATGCTCTGGTGATGGTAGAGTGATGAAGAGTTTTAAGAAAATTAAGAATCACACCTCTCTACTGTATAATTAAAAACAACTGATATGGATTTATCTGACAAACAAGTAACTGTGAACGGAAAACATTTCACGATCACTTTACATTCAGCTCACCACGATAACCCATTTAATAATGTAAATAGTCTAACTGTATACCTCAGAGATAGCTTTCAGTTTTAACACTGCTTCATTAGACAATATCCATTCTACATCAATTACATGGCAGTGGCTGATTGGTCTATTGATATTAGTATTGGTATTGGTTTGACAGTGTGGGCAGGACAGTCTGTACTCACTCTCAGGAGGGATTCTGTCTTTGTGAGGACATCCAGACAGACTGCGGTGGTGAGGATACAGTCCAGTCACATGACCCGTCCCATCACAGCCTGGGGTCGGACACTTAACTTCCTTTTTCTCTGGATGAAGAGAAGTAGGGTTTAGATGGCAGCAAGTAGCAAATAAAAGAAGCACTAGTGGTAAATAGTAGGCTAATAGACATTTAAGCAGACATTTAAGAGCTGTAATGAGTAAAAAAAATCATGGTTCATGACATTCACCAGGTTCTGTGAACCAAGGACTGCCGAATCACAGATGTTGGTTTTTGGTCCAAAATCATTACACACCTAACATGTTTCAGAGTTGAATTGTCAGTTATATCTTGATGAACCCTAAATTTGCTATATTGTTATTCATGTCATGCAGGGGCATAACTGTGGTCTAAAAGATGGGGGACACAACTTGTGTCCTCCTCCCCAAAATTTGAGACATTTAAAGGGCATAATGCAAAACTGTCAAGGGTTGATTTAAGTGAGAACCTTTAGACTCAACAGGCCAATGATCAGAACCATGTTGACTCAACCATCAAATTATGTGCTTATTCCATGTTTTTGTCAGTTGAGTCCAAAGTGTCCTCACTTCAACCCTTTGGCCACGGCCCTTGGTAAAGAGTTGTTAACTAATTTCTTGCATTTTTACACTACCTCACATGACTCAGGATAGAGGCCCAGAGTCTGCAGGTCTTGATTCAAACAAAATGTTATAATATTAACTGATTCTGCTGTAGAGTTCAATTGGAATGAAAGCCTGCAGATTCATCCATGGCAGATGACTAAGAAAAGTCACGATCAAATCAGTAACTTTGCATTGAGGAATCAGTACCTTTGCTGTAGTTGGCGGTGCGTCGCGCCAAGGCGGCGGGCTCAGTGTTCTTGGCGGAGGTGCGCTCACTGTGATAGGGCTGGTAGTCCGGTGAGCTCCTGGCCTCCTGGCCTCCCTTCACCTCCTCTGCCTTCAGGGCAATGGCCTGCTCCAGAAGCCCCAGGTTCCCCCGGGTCATATCCCAGTTCTCCGAGTCGTCTGTCACCCCCGAGCCCTCTGAGCCACGATCCTGCTCCTCCCCTTCCTCCTCCTCCTCTTCCTCCTCCTCCTCTTCTTCTTCCTCCTCCTCCTCCTCTTCCTCCTCCTCCTCGTCATCGTCGTCCTCCTCGGAGCGGACTTCTATAATCACCGTCGTGGGAGAGGCTTTGTTTGAGTCCCGGTCCTCCTCTTCCTCCTCCACCACCACTTCACCTGCTTCTTTTTCCTGCCTCTCCTCTTCCTCTTCCTCCCTCTCCTCCTCCTCCTCCTCTTCCTCCTCTTCTTCCTCCTCTTCTTCTTCCTCAGTCATGGGGGTGGTGACCTTTTCTTCCCTGAGTGACACCTCTGCTTCGGATCCCTGAGTGCGTGGACTCAAAGTTTGAGGAGTGTCAGCCTCTTGGCGGACCTCCTTGTCCTCCTCTTCCTCCTCTTCTTCCTCCTCCTCCTCCTCTTCCTGCTCCTCATCCTTGCTCTGCTCCTCCACTGATTCTTTGGCCTGATGGTTGTAATCCCCACTGGAGTACTGGTGGTCAGAGTTCTCCTGGCTTATCAATGGTCTCTCTACCTCCCTTTCTTCAACAAGTTTCCCTTTATCCTGCACCTCTTCCTCGTCCACCTCCTCCTCTTCTTCCTCTTCCTCTTCTTCCTCTTTTGCCTCCTTAACCTCAGTTCTTGTTTCGCCTTCAAGGTGCTCTGATGGCCCATCCTCTGCCACCAACTGGCCTTCCTCCTCCTCCTCCTTTTGTTTTTCCTCCTGCTGGTGGATGTCAGTGAGCTTTGGTTCTGTTACCAGCTCCACCTCCTCCCTGGTTTCCTCAGTTTCAACTTCAGTCTCAGTCTCTGTGGTGACAGTTTCTTTCTTTTCATCTTCAGCTGGAGGACAGGCTGGTGTTTCTGTGTCTTCTGTCGCCACCGGTGAGCATTCTGCTATGGATTTACAATATAAATTACAAGAATGTAAGCAATCGTCTGCACAAGTGGTTTGTCTCTGTCATCCCTACATGGCATGGAATCATAGTTGGGCAAAGCTTGATTTGAGAGAGACTAAGCCTTGTTTTGAGCTCTCTCCCAAATAGCATGGGAGAAGGCTGAGATGGAGCTGGAGGAGCTGAGTGTATTTGAATTTTCTATCACCTTCAATGACATTTCAAATGACATGCGGCTGAATAAATAAAGTCTGAATTTTCATTCTGGGTTGAACTATTACGTCAACTCTTATCCCAATTGTCACGCTTTATTTACTCGACATACTATGTCAATACACCAAAGCACGATGCAGCAATACTTCCTTTACTGCTCACCTTTCACTGACTCTTGCCTAGTTTTTACATTGTTCTTTTTCTTTTCTTTGAAGTCCTCTTCCTCCTCTTCCTCCTCCTCCTCCTTTTGCTCAGCCTCGCTCCCTGCATCGCTGTCTGCATTGAAGCCTTCCTCAGTCTGCAGTTTCAGAGGCTGGCTCCTCTTCTTAGGAGCAGACTGGTTCTCCTCAGCCTCCGCCTCCTCCAGTTTCCTTTTCTTCACTATTGGGCATCCCAGGACACTGGAGAGGGAAAGGCATGATGGGTATGCAACTGAATGCCAACATCAGTGGAGTCATTACATATAAATTTAATAGGTTTGGATAGAGTGGATGGATATTGATGTCATGCTGTTAGAGCCACTGGATAGTACATATCTATATAGTGCTTGCACCTAGGACAGTATATCTAGAAATACCACCAATAGTCAGCAAAATATCCTTTAGGAAACCTGTAAGCTCTAAGGCACTTTTCAAGTACTTCAACAGTGACATATCTTTATGTTTTGGCTCTATGGTTTGATGAGGAGGTAACATTAGTGTAGGAGGTCCTGGTTTTTATGTAGCAGTGAGCTAATATTGATTATTTGATTAATTATTTTTACATATACAGTATAATAAGTATTACATACAGTCACAGTCTATAGCCAAACACAGGAAAATGAGATTAATGAGTTTATTAGAAGTTTAACTGGCCCTTTAACAAAACGTAAGCCATTAAAAACCACCATTAAAAGGTATGAGTACCTTCTGTGCCGTGAGTACCTTCCACTGACATGGCCTTTACCGTTGCATCCGGGAGTGGGGCAGCTGTTACTGGACACACAGCAAGAAATTTGCCAATCTTTTCAATCATCCATACATGATAACATGGAAAAAAGTATTTTGATGAACAGATAAAATCACTTACCTTAACTCTTGCTTTATCTCTTGCCCCACAAGCTCTAAAGGCACTGAGAGACAAAAAGGAGAAGGGTCATAAGATACAGAAAATAAAGCTGGTTATTTTCAAGTCACATCAGAGCTGTGACTATAAAAGGGCGATGGCAAAGTTATTTTTCTATAAATGCATCAGTTTAGTTTACACATTTTATACTTTTTTATACATTTTATATTTTCACTGTGCTTTTAGTTTTTATATAGAATGTCTACAAAACTAAATCTTTATTTTTGATTTTCAAATTACTGATAACCATTAATAATTTGGAAATTGGTATATTTGTTTTGTTCATTTCAGTGTAGATTTGTGTATGGTAAAATTCTAGTCCATATTGATGAATGCCTGTCATTGTCTGTAAATCTGCATGCAATATACTAATTAGGTAAGGGGGTGGCTGCAGGAACAATATGCAATATGAAACCTCCCATCATTATCACTCCCTCCACCGCGGGCAGGGAGGGATACAGTGCGAGCTAGGAGTGTGTGTGTGTGTGTGTGTGTGTGTGTGTGTGTGAGAGTGTGTCTGTGCCAAGACTGACCTCGGATGCCTTTGGAGCGGGTTCGTGTTCGTGTTTCTGCAGTGTCTTGGCTCATCTAAATAACAGAGGGCAATGATCAGACCTTAATTTTTATAGGTATGGATGGAAAGATAGATAGATAGATAGACAGATAGATAGATACTTTGATTCTTAGGCTCCTCTTCTCCCAGTTGTTGATTGGCTCCCCCCTGGTCCACCTCTGGCTCAGCAGTTGACCTCTGAACTCATTTTCTGTTGAATCACACACACACACACACACACACACACACACACACGCACACACAGGCATGATGCAACAACCACGATGACACATCATGTTGCAGATGATGTGGTTTACTGTTGGCTTGGTCTGGTTGCAGCCATTATTTTCATTCACATTTGCTGATGAATCATCAAGAAAATGTTAACTGTGGTTCCATGCTGGTGCTTGCGGATCTACAGGGATATTTTAGGGGGTTCCAGTGGGTCCCCAGCAAAACAAGATACAGATTGGTTTCACTGCATGTTAATTCGGTGAAGAAATATCCCAGTTGTGGGATTTTAAAATGATTGTTATCATAGGTTTCACTCTCAGATGTGTCTACAATTCAGTATTCACTAAATCAATAACAACAACAATGCACAATTTATTTGATCTTTCTTTTAATTTACCTACTTAAATACAGACCAAAAGAAATATTGCATTGTTCTTTATGTTCATGCCAAAGGGTCTATACTGTACAAAATGTACAAAATGGTGATTTGCAAGTCTTGAATAAATACTCTGTTGATGTTGAGGGGCTGGCTAATGAGTTTTTCCATAACAAGCCAAGAAATTCTCTGTGAAGAGGCTGATTTTGCATTCCATCGTTAAAGTGAATAATAGGAGCCAATTGGCCACACTGGCACTTGTTCTAGCATAACACAAGTATTGACCGCAACCACATATAGTAGCTTCACACCATATATATTAGGCTGCACATCACACAACATGCTGATACAAAAAGTGCACTAATGCCTTTGCTGGCAGCAGCAGCAGTAGCAGCAGCAGAGATGTAGGCCAGCCTACTAACCAGGACGAGGCCTCTCTGTTCCCCTGTACAGGCACGGTGACAGAACAGAAAAACATACACAGGCCAGCGGCTTCCACTGGCTTTATAATGTATTAACCAGACTGACTGTGGCAACACCGGCCGCCATTAAGGCAGCCGACAGTAACGACCGACAAGAGGGGAAATAATCGTTTAGAAAAGCCTAGCTTGCCGTCCGCTGATTCGGAGCAGGGTTATATTAGTCTCCTGGAGAGGAAAAGCCAACAGAAAAGCTGCCGACATCCCCGAATTTTGGGCCAGCTCGGGCCTGGACCTACCGCTTCATCACACCCTTCCTCCTCCTGTAGATTTTAACCGTAAAGCATCCAGCTGGAGCCGGGGTGGATCCGCAGCCTCAGGAAACACTGATAAATAACTGTGCTCTCATCGTCTTTGTCAGAAAGAAATATGCCTTACCTTCCGTTCAGACTACTGCCCTCCCCTCCCCCTCCGCTCCGACATCACCGGCCTGACAGATAGACGTTCACGGCAAAACACTGCGACGCACTCCGACAGACTGAAATAACACTAAAAGCACGCCGGAATACACTTGAGCACGATAGATAGCCGTTAAAGTTGCCTCAGACCGAGCCGAGCACCCTGAGGTGTTCAGCACCCAGGACAGAGCCGGCCGGACCTTCAGCACCATGGACAGAAGCCTGCTGTACTGCCCCCTGCAGGCCCGCAGCAGACCTGCGTCACAGCCCCTAATGGAGGACGGGCTGCCAGGCATGGGCCACTGACGGGCCAGCACACTGCACATCACGATGTGAATATTTAAAGAGCCGCTAAGCAGCTGGAGGACGGAGGAAGAGGAGCCCGGTCAATCACACCGAGCCTCCCCCACCACGACAAAGTCTTCACAACATGGTCCCTTTAAACTTTTTTTTTGTTTTTGCTAGTTCAACTTTGTGAAGTTTGTAGACGTTGTCACAAATAACCAGTACAGTTTTAATAGCAGCAGTAATAGAAGTGGTGGTGGTAGTAGCCTATAGCAGTAGTAGTAGTTGTCGCAACAGTAGTAGTATTTTATTATTACTACTCCTACTGCTACTACTACAACTAGAGCTACCACAAATGTTATTTCACAACTAACAAAAGTATAATAAATGCTATGACATCATTTTGGAAACGTTTATAGTATTTCACTGCAGCATCAATTGTTGCTGAGTGTCAGACTGTCAGGTAGATGGGGGGGACTCACCTAGGAAGGTTTTCCACAGCTTCATGTCTGCTCTGGTCCAAACTGTCTGGCAGTCAGCCTCGGCCTCTCCGGCTCTGGAACAAACTCTTCAGCCAATCACATAGAACAGCAGTCTCACTGGCTCTGACAGCAGCCAATCAGAGAGCGCAGCTTTGTTTCTGGCTCCCAAATCAACCAATGAGAGCGGGGCACACTGCCAGCTGTCCACAACAACAATCACTGAAACACAAAGCACAAAGGAAAGGGTGTCTCTGTCTATATTACTACTATTACTATGATGATAATAATAATAATAATAATAATAATAATAATAATAATAATAATATGAAAAGAAAAACATTCAAGTTTTATGTCATCACAAGCTATACCCCCCTTTTTATTCAATAAACGTGATCTAAAATTGTGAGCTTTGTTGTGGTTCTGAAGTGATACT
>OMLF01009017.1:1460-19562 GCA_900302615.1 Holocentrus rufus
TCATAACAGCCGACAGTGTGATTTTTATATTCTATTTGCTGAGATCATAATCTTCCGTGAAGATATGCAAGCCACTTACTCTGTGGAGGTTTGTGCAAATTCAAAGACATACAGCGACATGGCTCATTTTAGAGTGATAGAATAATTGAAAGTTTATTTAACAATGAATAAAAATAAATATATATTGACATCTACAAAAATATAAAGTGTAGACAGTTATACTTTACATGTTTCTTTCAAAGTGATCCGTACTTAGACAATTCAAGAAGCATTCACTGAAGCACCAACAACCCAGTTCAGCATTCATTGCAGGCAAAATCCTCAGCACACACAAACGCATGACGACAGAATTCAGCCGGTCCTACTCAGGCCACAAGGGCCTATAACTCATCATATAAACCCAGTGACATAATGTTTGAGTTCTCTTTTGTTTTTATTGATGTGATACATTGTAATTTGGCTCTGGATGTGATGTCCCTGTAAATTGAGCACAATATATGAATCGATGCAATGCCAACTGCGACGGTATGTGACACGTGATAAAGACTTTTCTTTAGATAGGCCTCTGGAGTATATGAACCCTTAACTGAAGGGCGTTGATAATTATAATTTTTTTCAGCAGCTTCCTTTTCCATGCCACAATGCACACACTCACACACACACACACACACACACACACACACACACACACACACCCGTAACTGCTAAATGCCTTAGCATAACCTTAACAATAGCCTAAATTTAACAATGGAAAATTTCAGGACCGCTTCGGGGCTTATGGGTCTCACAGATTCCTCCCGCCTCAGCTCCACACCCTCTCACCCTCTCACACAGAGACGCACACAGAGGAGTGTCATCAGATATGTCACTATTAGCATTGCATATTCAAAAGGATTTGCATGACATCCTCCAGTTTTCACTCTCTAAGGGTGGTTACTTGCAAACATCATATTCCGCTGAAAATGTGAAGGCACTCTTGATACAACTGAAGACACAAAGTTAAGGATTTAAAATATAGATTGTGTGAAAACAGTAGTATTACTAATAATACTTACAGAAACTAATTAAATAATAGGATCAACAATTGTAAATAAAGGAAATAAGCAATAACCAGTTAAGAAATCACACAAACACATTGAAGGTGACACAAATAAATAAGTTGTGAACATTGACAGATCTGATTATTACGCTCTGACTGAGCTTCAACTAATTCCGTCAATACGACTGATTTTGAGTTGTGTAAAGGCATCGTTAAATTGTCAATAATTACTGCAATTTTTGTCACTGTATATCAGTGAGAAATATTCTGTGAGATTACAGAAGCCTGTTCACAGACAAAATTCTTCATACCTTACATTATCTTTTGTGTTCTTTTATGAATTTTAAGGTTATTAATAAAGAATGAACAACTTAAATGCCATTCATGCACTCTCAAAAATAAAAGTTAAGGAGTGATAACACACTACAGATCTCAGGAATAAATCTCACAGAAATTTCATTAGCTGGTGTTAGACAGCACATACAATATATACTATATGTACAGTAAATTTAGTGACTGAGTATTTGCAGTTAAAATGATTGCAAATGCAAAATTCCTTAACCGGGATTGCTCTGAACAGAAGAAAAGAACAACATCAAATGAATGAAAAAATAAATTATAAATGGTAGAATCTTTAGGGACAGATTTGGCAATTCTAGTGGGCACAAAAGGAAACGTGATAATGAATATTAATATTTGAAAACTGAAAAATACTCTGTCTTCTATGAGTTATCAGGAATGTTGGGTATACAGAATAAAAATCCTTAAAAATAGGAAAAATCGACTTTTAAAATAATCTCACCCAGTAGCTTTACTGTATGCATAGCACGTCTTGAACCGTCAATTGTTTTGCAGCGCACTGTCTGCATCACATTTTCTATTTGCAAAAGATACATAACCTAAAGAGTAGACAGCAACATTCAAGTGTAAATTTAAAGTGTTTAAGCTTCCTGTATAAAAAAGTAAAATGTTTTAAAATCATTTGTGGTTATAAATAACTACTCAATTAATTAATTTGGCTGACAATTCTAAGCCATAAAACAGTTAATCTAAATAATCCCATTACAACTTATGTTTACTCGACTCACAGTCCATTATGTTCATGCTCATGCTTAGACTGCACGCTAGCTATTAAGACTTTGTAAAGGCCACATGCAGGTTTCATAACATTATTGTTATGAGCAAGATAAAGTGGTGTCGTGTCAAATACTGCTATGTGGTGATGATATTGTTGGATATATTATTGACATAATTTTTGAAAATACCTGCAAATACAGAGCTGTATAAATCTGTCTACTTTAAGTGGAAGACTGAAAAAATACAATTTGACATCACTGGATTACAAAAAAACGGATTACAAGCACCAGCACATACAAATGTAGAATACACAGGGTTGCATGATCGTACACAGTGTTACAGAATCACTCAAGGGCTGCCCCAACTACAGGAAATCTCAGCGGGATTTTGTAGACAATACGAAAGTCTGTTTTTCCTGTATTAGTGTCTTCCAACAATTGAACAGAGTAATGTAAGATTTTATAAGTGGTTCTTATAGATACGGTATTACTAACATGATGACATAAATCTGCCTGTGATTTTACAGGAAAAATAAAGGATTAAAAGCACTGATTCAACTGGAAATGTTTGTCCACAAAACACAACTAAATAGGTTGACTAGGAAGGGGAAGCCCTCAGTCATTCTTTGACATATAAATGTTGAAAAATAATTGCTGCATCATGATGATAGCATCACTAACTAAGAGTATAAATGTTATAACATCTGTTCACTAGTTACTTGCAGCCCTCAATGTGCTTAGTTGCCCAAACATTCATTGTAACCCTTTCCAATATCTTCAAGTCTTCTCAAAACCTTTGAAAAGTGCACACCTTGACAAAGAAAAGCTTGTCTTACTTATCTGATTTTAATTTGCCCCTCTTCCTGTAGGTTTTACTTTGTCCTGTAGGGTGAATATCACATCACTAATAAAATACCTATAACCAGTCTCAAAATGTTACAATTAAAACATCTTACGGTTTGTAACTGCTTTGATTTCATTTGATGTCATTACAAACTGATTCCATCCATCATAAATATATAATTACAGTATACAGTATAATTGATCTAACTTATCTCAGTCATCTACTAGTGTAGACAGTTTTTCATGTTTTACCTCACCAACACTTGAATTATCTTCGGTGCTGCAGTTTGTCTGCAGAACTACAGCACAAATGAAAACATCAGCATTTTAAATTTAACATAAGGTGGCTGAAAGAAAATAATACAGACTCAAAAACTGTTTGAACAGACCGAAAAGCAGCTCAGATTTTGGCAAAAGTATTCCTGCTGCAGCAATACTCGGGGACAATGGAAGACATTGTTTTTGTTCATAACCCAGCAAACAATATTTAACAGCATTTCAAAATAGTTTATAGTTACAGAACAATCTTGCATAAATTGAAATTCCACTCAATTTGAGGATGTTGGGCTTCAGGGCATATTTTTCCATTCTGTAAACTCTTTGGCATCCAGTTCAAAACTCACATATGAGAATACAGTGACTCAGTGTCATTGTAAAACACATAAAGATCGACTTTCCCTTTTATGGTAAATATTGAATGAATTGTTAGTAGTGTGCTGACCATTGTTCATCCATGTAAACAGAACTTACCAAGTAACACTCTCATAAAAAACCACGCTCATCCAGTCCTTTGGCAGTCACTGGGTTCCATTTTGCTGTGGGCTTATTGCTATTATGGCCTGTCAAAATGACAAAAAACATCGGCATAATTCTCAGTTAAACTTGCATTTCATGAAATTGCCCAGTGTGCAAAGTGACACCACAGCAAAGAAAATAACACCCGGTTATTGCAATTCTATGCTTCTCATAAACTGTCATGTTTGCAAGCATACCAAGGGAGGCTTACTTGTATCAGGTCTGTTTTTTGGCACGTCTTGGGAGTGTGTGTCCATGGGGAGTGTGTGGTTGACGTCTCTGCGCTCAGTCACAACCACAGTCCGTGGCACTGTGGCGGAGAGGACGAGGGGTCTCTGGTTGTGGTACTTGAGTCGGTATGTTTCCGTCATGCAGTTGTCCACATTGAAGTACGTCGTCAGGGAAACCTCCTGCGCAGGCACTGCCGGCTCCGCGCCCGTAGACCTGCATCCTGTTAGTCTTTCCTCGCTGTCACATGACGACGGGGTGCTCCTTTCTGGGTCGGAGCCTGACTTGGAGCTTGCATCTGAGAATGGTTTGTGGCCTGAAATCTCAGCCTTTCGGGGAGGGCTAACGTAGGACGTGGTAGCTCTGGCAGAGAGACGCGGGCTTGGCGGAAAGGGTTCTTGAAGCTGCCTCGGGCGAAACACGGCATGGCTTGTTTCGCCCTGGTGAGGAGAGATGCGGTGGGTGGGTCTGAGGTGAGGCGACACGGTTGCACCTTGCTGACGCTGATTGGTCAGCGGAGGGGGGTCTGCTGCCACGCTGCTGTGCGGGTGGTGTGGAAGGGTTAGATGGGAACAATGTGAATCGGAGATGACAGCCTCGCTGTTGCTGGAGCGGTAAGCGCTGTCCCTGTCCTCGGGCTCAGAGAGAGCAAGATCGTCGGAGCTGTTCCATTCTGAACTGCTGGTTTTTGCGATGTGCCTCAGGGCTGAACTTTCTCCGCCGTGCCCTCGACAGTTTGTCATCTCCTGCTGTTCACTCGGCCCGGTCCTGTTATCAGAGCTAGCACAATCCCTCTCTGCAGTCTGCAGTCCTTTCCTGGAGGTGCTTGTGTTGTATTTTGATTTCCGTCTGCAGAACAAAAGAAAAAGAAAAGAAACTGTAACTATATTGTTCATACCAGAGAATTACAGAAGTAGTCATTTTAATTTCAAAATGTAAATACTGAAACACATTTATTTATCAATTTTTTTTTTAATGAAAAAAAGAGTGGTACCTTGAACTTGGACTACACTTTAGATGTGAATGTGAAACTTGGTCATAGTTCTTTCCCTGAGTTTTGGGTTGATGTTTACCTAGAAGTAAAACAAAATTGATCAAAACACAGAACTCAGATTCAGAAGAAAGACACACCTAACTGATTGTGTTCCCCTAACCCTTAGGAAAATAAACCATGGAACCACTATGGAAACTGTTTCTTTTTTTTTGTTTTGATTTATTTTTTTGTTTTTTTGTTTTGGCAGAACGTAAAAACATGTTTTTTTAACCTTGATTATACTATGGTTTAACCAGTGTTTTTCTACAGTATTACTACCCATTAATCATGGTTATCATGGAGTACTAAAAAAAACACACAAAACCAGTGAATTTTCATAAGGGAATCTGTGGGAAGACAATCAATGGGATAAATATGAGTAATACAAAGGAGTAACAGTCTTCTATATCTTTCCAATTTACACAAGAACTCATAATAGGTCATTTTAAATAAGATCAAGTAAAAAAAAAAAAAACAGCAGACTGCAGAGATAAAATACAATCATCTGAATTCAATGATGAGGTCTAGAGCGTGTGACCACATGGTGGCAGCAGAGCGTTAATGTCACTCCATGTTCTCACAGCTGGGTGAACCAGTCGGCATGCTCGCTCAGTACACAAGCGCAGTAAGAGGCAGCATGCATGCTGAATTCCTTCACTTTAAAAATAGATGTGTTATTTTTTTCGTTGCTGTTGCCCTGGAGAGGTCCATGCAAGGATAAAAGCTTTAACTGTTGGTTGGAAACGCAGGCTCTGGATGCACACAGCCTTGCTAAAGTACTGTATCAAGTGAAGTAAGCTCAAGGCATTGCATAAAACAGAAAGATATTTATGACAATGCCAGCAGCCATGTCCAGCTGTGCTATCTGAACAAGCTTTTTTGGGATTATCATCAGATTAATGTCTGTGCAGGGCTTATTGGGTGACTAGGTTGAAGAAGACAGTCCAAGCTCAGAAAGTCAACCAATACAGCAATTATTCCAAAAACATTCATAAATCATTAGTACCAGGCAAATCGATTAGTTTTTATTAAGCCTAGAAAAAATTCTAGTAGTGTGTCTTCACCAAAGCAAAACAACAAGAAGAACAAGACGAACATAAAATAGGCTGTGTGATTGCTCCCTCTTGGAAACAGATGCATGGGTCATCCTCTGGCAAGAACTCCTCATTTAGAAAGGTCTGCTCTCATGTGGCAAGCAACAAACTGCATAGTGAGTACAGTACTGTATTTTTATCTTTTGGCCTTTCATACTCCTAATGATTTTTTGTAAGGCACAATTAATTGCAAACACAGATTTGGCACTGAAAGAAAACTCTGTAAATGTTTGTAGAGTCTAAATAAACCAATTCCCTGCTCTCATCTGTTTCAAAATGTCATCTATCCAAGTACTACATTTTTCTAATTTTTCAGAATCTTCCCAGAAGTCCTGCAGTCACATGCAGACTAGATGTCAAATATAGTAGAATGTGGTTTTGTAAGCCCAAAGTCACTGCAATCATGACAAAGGTCAGTGCATTTAGGTCTTCCTGCCTTTCCTCCATTATTAGATTTTGTCTCTTTAAAAGCCAGTTAGTTGAACAGAGAAAGGAGTAAAAAATAGAAGGTTTATTTTTAAAACATTCATCTTCTTTGCATGTGTAGCATTAATGATGATGAAACATGATGTGCACATGAGCTCTTGTGCGAGAGGAGGGCGAGTGGTTGCTTTGACCTGGCAGCAAGTAAATTATTGAGCTGCTCTTCTTTAACAAAATTTATCAGAGCTCTGGGAAGGACTCTTGGGAGAGTAATAAAGCGTCTTACACAATGAAACTGCTAGCAGCTAGAAAAGTCACAACAGTGAAAGAGCAGCCCCAACTATGTCTTTATGTGACAAATTAGCATTTGGATGTTTACAGTATGTTAGAGGGAGGTGTGGATGTTTATGAAAGTGAAAATTTTAACTTTCACAAAGATCACAGACTAAAAAATATTCTGAGATCAGATATATACAGAGACTTTAACTGATCATCCTCTGAGTTTAGCTGTTTCTTTCACCCCATGAGGAGAACTGTCTTTTTCCATTTGACCTTGAGAAACCCATTTCTTCTTGTGGTGACCAGGGCAAGAGTTGGCTACGGTGCAACGGCAATGAGACAACACATGAATCACATGATTGATTCAGTCGTAACACTAAATCTGTTTGTATTCATTTTCTTTTAACTGTGTCTGATATATTCTTTTATATGCTATAGCTCTTCTTTGGGCTTTTAATCATGCTTTTATTTCCAGGATGTCTTAATTTTGCTTTTGGTATTCCATATTACTCTGCCTCCTCTTTACCTCTGTTTTGTAACCCCCCTGTTTTGTAATGCACTTTGGTACACCCTGGTTTTATGTGCAATATATAAATAAAGTCAACTTGACTTGACATTGGTGCCATGGGTTAAATTAAAAACTTTGCCACACAAAACAGCACACTACAGTACAATGTACATAGTACCTTTAAAGATATAAATTATCTTAATTAAATACTCACTCAAAGCAATGATGTAAAGCAAAGTGTAACTAATCAGTGATTGTGTTTATTCCATACTACAGTGAATATTTGTTGCTGTACAAGAAAACCTTCAGCATATTCTTGAAATCTTTGAACTTACCATTATGTGAAGGTGAGCACATTATGCTTGGTTTTGCATCGCCTCCTTTTTGGTGCAGCTGGCTCTGACTGAAAACAAAACACTAAAATTATTCTCAAAGCCTCTTTAAGCAACCTCACTTGGCTCTTGTTTGGTGGTTGAATGATTAGTCTTCTGTCAAACTGGTTAATATGAACAGCCAATCTGAAGTTGTACATTGATTGTACTTTGTTTTCTACTAGTTCTTGTACACCTGGGAAAATGCAGGTGATTTTGGGTCATTTCCTGCATCACGCTTCTGTTTTATATTCTGTGGAGGTTATTTTAAATTGCATGACTTAATTATTATGTTTTGAGCTGCTCTCCTTAATGCTGGTGACATAAAAACAGGAAAAAGGAAATTCCAATTACACGTGCAGTCCAGAGAACAAAGATTTATTATTGAAACTAGTGTTGTCAGGAATGCCACCAGAACCAGTGATATACACAGCAATCAATACGCAGATATGAACATGTGATTTATTGCTCCACCTAGCTTTAATTTGAGTGTAGCTCCTTGCCATTTTTAAGTGTTTGGTTCCAATGTGGCCGGTCCTGAGCCCTATCCTCTGCTAAGGCACAAGGCAAAAGACTGTAAACAGAAACTAAACTAGTGTGACCCAGATGAGGACCATTAACAATGAGCACAAAATATTTTCAGTTACAATCAGCTCTGAATCCTGTTGATTTGGTGTCAGTAAACCTTTAAATCAATCAAAGCTGGCTTGCTTCACAGGTAAATGCCAACAGTATGAGGAATATTTAGCAAAAACAAATACCTGCACTTTCATTCTCAAATGTCATTCAGCACAGTGCATAAGACCTCTTTTGAATTTGCCATATAATTTGCTGAGAACAAAATGGAATCTCACTCAATACAGGGATGTTCAATGAGATATCTAATAGCACACTCATTTGTCGGTGGACCTGACGTGGAAAAACTCCATGATATTTCTTGGGACTCATTCTTTGTGCAGTCACTGAAAGTATTAGGTATCAAAATATTTGATAGCGAACTTGTGTGGTTGCTGTGAGTATTATCCAACTGCAACACAACTGCATCCAAAACACAAAGCAACTTGGTTCTGGGTGCAGCCCTGTATTGCGCCTTGTCATATAAAATCAAAATAAGATAAGATCTGAAGCTATAACAAAAGTCACATGTTTCTATAAATGTTTACTGACTTGATTTTATTCATGATAAGGAACTAAAACTGAAGCTCGAGCTTTGGAAGGTGAGTAATGTTCACAATGGCTAACAAAGAAAAATGACTTGAGGCACTAATTGCAACTAAAGCTGTAATACCAAGGACAAAAATATTGCTCCTTTGGATGCTAGACATATTTGTTAATTTACCATTCTTTATTGTTTTACCTGTTAAGTAAATGGTTATTTACTATTGCCATGTAAACCTCAGAAATATGTTGTAGTTAGGGTGACTGTAAAAGGAAAGTTGACCCATTAAGACTAGAATCTGGAACCTCATGCCCTTTCAAGGAAAACAAAACTACATTAAATGACAGACAATTGTTCCTTACCTTTGCAACTGTGCCTCTGGTGTTAATTTCTGGTCTTTACCAGCAAAGCCATCGACCCCCGGTGAGTCAGGATTGGTGGAACCACTGCTAAGTCTATCACTGCTCTCGTAGCCAGACTCTGTCCTTTGAATAGTCCAGGTGTCACTACGCAACAGGGTCTTGGGGCCACCCTTCAGTCTGCTGCCCCTCTGTTGGTTGGCCCTGCTTTCTGACTCCAAAGAGCTGTGGCTTTCTGTCTCATGCCGCTGCTCATCCTCATAGATAGTCATCAAACACTTCTGCTTCCGATCGTCTCTGTTTCGAACGTAGTCCCGCTCACGGTCTCGGCCTTGTTCAACGTGCACCCTCTCCTGGGAGGAAGGCTTACTGCGCCGCGGGCTATCATGTTGCTGCTGACGACGCTGCTCCAGTTCGTTCAGTACACTATCCACATTAAGTACCTCCCGAACGGGTCTCCATGTAGACTTGGCTTTGCTGCGACTTCCTCCACTCCCACCTTTTTCCCATTGCTCCTGACAGCCATCCTGATCGTAGCAACTTGGAGAACTGTTGTTCCTCCTGCTGTGCCCACCACCCTGTACGCTGAAGGACTGCCCACGTGGCTCCTGAGATCCTCTGCCTGAATGGCTCAATGACTTCTCAATACGTGGGCAGCTTTTCAATTTCTGGTCCACAGGTGGTCGCAGTCCATTCTCTGGAGGCGATGAAGGTCTAGCATGCGCCATCTCTAAAATGAGTGGACATGGATCACTTTTAGACTGACCATTTCATGCATGTAGGGATCCACACTGGCTTGCCATTTTATATCACAGCATTTGCTTGAATATTTTTCCTCTTATATCTACAATGTGTACACTATACTGTACCTTTGTGTTGTGATGGGTCAGTTCTACGATGCCCTCTATCTTTCTTTGATGTTTCACCGGGCCTCTGCAAATTCTCCATGAAAGCTTCCTGGAATTTATTTGGGCTGCCAATGGGACGCTTTACTGAGGAGAAACATCATTGAAATGGCAAATGAATGATTGCTCTACAATACAGAAAGTATCCTTGATGGTTGCAAAATTTCACTTGATGTCCTTTATAAAGTAGGCCGGTGTGAGGCCTGTTGTACACAGGCCTGGTGTCTGCACAGGAAGTAGTAATAATTGTTATGTGGCCCTAAATTCTTTCTGCTGGCATAAAACATCCTGGACCCTGCAACTGCATGAGAACAACAAACCATTGTGTTAAATTAACGTGCAGAGCTAAGAGGACTAAGAGCGAGGAGCATTATAACGCAATTCTCTGGCATAGGTGCTTCACCACGAGCCATGTGCTGTGCTCCTGCATGCCCCTGAATCTTGTGATTTACTCAAAAACATTTACAATCGGCTTTACACTGGATCCATTGAAGGTCTTGAACTTTAGATAGCTAAGATTACAGTTTGGATTCTCTCAGCCTCTCAGCTCGCTTGTTATTGTTCCTATCATTAATTAGAAATTTCTGTGCAGTAGAAATTTTTGAAATGCAGCACTCTCTTGCTTGCATCTTTGCTGCAGAGGGGGCAGGAGGCAAAGCAACAAATCTCACCAAACAACAGATGCCACTGCATCATTAGCAATAATGAAATAGACTACTGCTGCCATTTGCTAACCCTGTGATGGGTTTATTTGCCTCTGTAGCAAGGCCTGTGTGAGGAAAAGAGAGGCCATGTGAGCTGCAAACATCTGTCTCCTATTCTGCAAATTAACCTAACAGTTGCCACTTTCTTTCACTTTTACTGTACTCTTAAATGTGATTTCTATACAGTATATGATTAAAAAGATGCAGAAAATCCACTACTCTATACTTAACCAAAGAGATGAACTTCTATTATTAAAATGGGGATGCAGACGAGTCTTCCCTCCAAGCCACTTTCTGCAGCATGTAATTTGTTCCTCTTTGTATACCTGTTTTTGGGGATGTAACTGAGGCAAACCTAAACCTGTGCTCATGTATTTAACACATTTTTTATGCACCATTTATGCACATGTTGTACTGTGAAACAGATTAAGCTTCCATGTGTATGGAAGTGTTCTATATAAACAAAGTTTGGCTTGATTTGACTAATTATGTCTCATTGCTTTTCATGTTTGGATACATCCCTCTTTACCTTTCTAGGTGAACTTAAATAAATACTAATGGTTAATAAATACTAATGGTTGACATTTGGTCATGCTTTATGTCTCAATGCATGACTAAGACCAGTGAGGCAAAAACATGTTAGTAGATTTTATTGCTCCATTTGTAAGTACCTGCAGAATAGGGGCTCTCTACCATTTTTTTCAAGAAGTGTTTCCTTAGTCCTCATTTTTCCTAACAGGTAACAGCTGCAACAGTAAAAGGTAAGGGAAACTCTCAGGCCCTCTTCACTATTAAGTTTCAAATAGGTGAATAAGTTTGTGCACACGGGGCCTGCATGTGTTTCTCGATGATACAGTGTTACTAACACCTGCAAGTAAGCAGTTTGAGGGATTTTCAGGCTTGTTCATGCAGCCTAATACTGAAGAGCATTTGAGTGGTGCAACTGAAAAACAAAAACATCAGGTTCGGATGGGGTACATCTTACCCAACTGCAGGGATCGACTAACAGATACTTCAAAGTGGTGCCTGAAGCCATACTGGCAAAGAAACACAGCCATAACAATGCAGGTGTATCATTAACACTGCTGTCGTGTCAAGGTGATTAGCAGTTAAGACTGGATCTGCAAACTTTTTCATGTTCTGGACGTCCAAGTTGACTTTCATTTGGCTAAAGGACCGCAATTGAAATAATTTTGCCCTCAAGACCCTGATATGAAAAGATATTTTGGTTGGTGTTTTTTTTATTGTAATGATTTCTAATGAATGAAGCTACTGAATTAAATTATTCCTCATTTAGCTGAGGGCCACCTTGGAGCCCCTTGAGGACCCCTAGGTGTCCCTGGAACCCAATTTGAAAACCGCTGACCTGAACAACTAGAAGACAGAAACTCCTACCAGTATTTGCTTTACATACTTTTTTGCTTTGGTAGATTTACTGCCAAAGCCAAATAATAATGTTTACAAACAGCCTGTTAATTGACACAATTTTGAATCCTATCAAAAAAAACATGAAGGCAGTGATAGAATATGCAAGAAATACAAATTATGGTTAAAATATTGACTAAAAGCCTTACCATGGAGCCTTATTTGAGCATGAAACACTGAAAACTATAAAGATCAATTACTTACGCTTATTTCCATAAAAACAGGAACCCAATCCCATGCCAGTAAAAGTGCCTGGACACAACACTAAAGCAAACCAATCCATCTAAAAGAGCAAGGCGTCATTGCCAAAAAACCAAGCAGATAAGTTGATGGAAGCAAATATCGGAAATGTCTAGGGGAGGAGTGAGAACTGTGGAGCAGGAGCAGGAGCGCGCTTGGCCCCAGGAGCAGGGATTAGAGAGGGAGGCGTGGGTGGTAATCTGCGTACAACAGAAGCATCATCCTCATGTCAAGTTCAACCCAGCACACAGGGCAGGACAGTCTTTCTGCCTGGGAATGGTTTAATAGCACTCTCTCTCAATCCCAATGCAAACCATAACTGTAATTTGTCAAGTGAAATCGTTATTCTCATAGCGCTGACATTGGTTTGATATTTAATTTTAATATTTAATTTCATTTAATGACACTTTCAGAAATTGCTTTGATGCTGAAATAGATTGGGATTTTGGGGAAAGGTATTATCAGACAAATTGAAAATGACCAGTACTCTAATTCTCATCCAACTATCATCATCAACCTACTACCCTACTAACCCTAATTTTTATTATTTTATATGCTGTGTTGCTGCTTCAACCCACCTCGGTTTCCCCAGTAAGTCACAACTAGTAATCTTAACTTCCTTGATGTCTCTTCCAGTAAATGCTTTCTGGCAGCAAATAGTCACCAGTTCTTACGTAAAGTCACATTGGACACCTTGTATACCCTTCTGTACACGCTGTAGCTGAGTGAAGGTAGAGAAAAGTAATTTTATATTTTTATGATATCAGGAAATGGGGAGAGGGACCAAAACATTTCTGGCCATTTTCAGGGCGCTGAAAGGTGTGTATGTGTGTGTGTGTGTGTGTGTGTGTGTGTGTGTGTGTGTGTGTGTGTGTGTGTGCGTGCGTGTGTGTAGCTGTGCCCTGATCTGTAACCCACATAAAGTCAACTCACATGGTGTAATGACCTGAAAAATGACCAGAATATTACCTGCCTAATGTTATGCTTGGACATATAAATTTAGTCCAAAAAAAGATAAACGTTTCGCACAACCATTACCGCAGTGTGGTTTTCACACAAATTTGCTTTCCTGACTAAAATGTTTGAATATATGTCAGAAAAATGAGATGCTAAGGACAGATTGTTTCAAATTATATGTCGATTACTGGACTGATTTAGTGAAACACTGTACAGCAAACTACTATTATGAGGTACTTATGGTTTGATGATATATTCTAATGACATACTACAGTACATTTGTTTATAATTCAATGCCACTAATATATTTGATTTCTGAAGGTTATGTTGTACAACTTAAAGGAAAAAAAATCTGCATAGATTGAGCCTTTAAATCTGCATAGATTTAAAGGCTCCAAACCATATCCCTGACCTGGTTTGAATGATACACTATAAAAACATCATGCTAAAACATCGTATTACAATTATTTTGACAGACAATTGTGATATAATTTACAGTTGTAGTGGAATTGTAATTTTCATTTACACCGAAATTAAATACTAAAATGATGATGATGTGATTTTTGCTGGGGTCTGTATCAAATAGGGGTCTGTAGCACCACAACACTTCATTAATAATTTCACACATTTTACTTTTATCATAAAACTGCAGCTCCTTCAATTGCATTTTGGACATATGGTGATAATATTGTGATTAATTGTTCAACCCTACATGTAACTGTATAGCTAAATCCTGGATTAGGATTAGACAAATGGAATTTTTGTGTCTGTCAGACTGCAGGATGCCCATGACCTGTAGGTATGTATAAACAAAGCTGCACATGGCCTAATATGAAAGATAAGACATTTATGTTTGAAAAGATGCTGAATACATGCATCTTTCAGCATAAAGTCTGTGAGGAGTGGAATAGTCACGTGTTTTTATAACTGTATTAAATCCCATTCATCCTGTGTGCTTTAAAATGGCTTGTCTTACCTGTCATGTCACCATTTACTTGAGCCTTGTAGCGGGAGCACATGGTGGTTTGCCTTGGTGCGTCTTCGCTGGATATTGGACTCCCCTCAGGATTCGTGTAAAATAAAAGTAGTGGCTGGAAATGTCCCCGGATACACTTAGAGGCGACATCTTTCCATTTGGATCCAATCTGGAAAAAGAAAAAAATAGATCTAAGAGCACGTAACACACATTAAAATGTAGTAGATTTCATTTGAATTAAAAAAAAAAGTAGTGTAATAACACAGCTCCTAACCTCCTTTACAGTAGCATCATCAAAAAACATCCATTTTGAAGATTTGGTGTGATAGGCAAAGGCTGAGTAATGTTTACTCGAAAAACAGATCATCCCCACCAGATGTAGCTCACTCCTTTTGGCACTCTCATCGGTGACACGATTAAAAAGCTGAAAGACATCAAATTCAGACAAGTTAGAGCTACACATGTTGCTCTTTGGAAGAAGTCAAATCATCCCATAGCATGAGAATAAAAATGTTATGTTGTTAAAGAGTGTGTTTTTATGAGCCTTGACAAGCATTCTTCGACAGTCCAGCATATATTCACAGTTTGGTCTCCTGGTTCGAGGCTGCTTGAAAGTGTCGAGTGAATATGACTGATCACTGAATGCAGTTTTTAAATTAGCTTTAAAAACACTGAAAAATAGAAGTTTTGAAAAATAATAAAATATTACAATGCACTGACTTTCAACAGTATCACTAGTTTATAAATAAAAATCATAAGCTGAGAAATTTAATGCCAGTCATTTTGTAAGATGAGATATTCAATTATTCATTGGTGGATATCTCAATTTGGAACAAGCTCTTACATTACAGTTCTTCTTTCCACAGAGGGCTTCGTTCCAGATCACATGGAAATACATACCTCTTTGTTGTCTGGAGTCACTAACTTACACAAAATATACTGTCTCTACAAATGGTTTGGTGAGATCTTCAAGTGAATTTAAACTGTCATTTCAGTTACAATACAATACGATACAAAGCAGCTTTTGTTTATCCTTACATAGGACAATTAAAAACTGAAGCTCATTTCTCTTCAGTGCTCATATAACAACACCAAGATGAACAGAACACACACACACAAAATTAAAGATAGTTCTGTGTGTATAGTAAGGACTAAGTGTTGCTGAATAAGCGGATAGCAGGATTTGGAATAGCGTTTGCAAACAGGCAAAACATATAGTAATACAGTGAAAACTCATTTTCCAGTTCTTACCCCACACAGGTTCAAACGTGGCCCGAGTGACCTAATGACATCGTCCGTGAGATCAGACTGCTCGGCATCCCATACAAATCCAATAGTGACAATCTCTGGACAGTTCATGAGTACACGGCGGATCTTGATGCTCTGACCACAGTTACTCTGCAAAACGTACGATAAAACACAAAAACACTGATTACTGCCAAAGTCGGTCAGCAGTGGCTTAACAAGACAAAAGCATTGCAATTAAATACAAGCTGCAATTTAAAATGACAAAACCTATCTCTCTCTGGTGCACAACTTGTAGAACTGTGACTTGGGAGTTGTTATACACACACACACAAACACACACGCTGTACTGTCTGTATCTCAGTGTCATTGAATCAATACTGTAGCTTATGATTTGTGGAAGAATAAAGGGTTAAGGGAACAGAGCGCTTAGCTCCACCAATCTGACGCACACTGAAATGGTAGACAGCAGTAGCCAATACAGATGAGAGAGAAACAGTGGATAAGCCCTTACTGCTATTTATATCCTAACACTAGTCTGGCACCCTCTCCTTCCGGCCGCTTCAAGTGCAGTGTCACAGCAGAAAGTGCAGGGAGTCACAACACTCTGAACATTTCCAATAATCAATTATATTCAAGTGATCATGCTAACTGTTGACCAACAACCCTCAGTAGTTAAATGCAAACAGATTTTCAAAAACACATTAGAAAGACGTGGGAAAGTGTTGAGCCGTCACTTTGTAAAGCTGTAACTTTCTGTAATGTCTTTCAGAACAACTTAAGAGCACAACAAGCGATGACCATGAGCCACATACCGGGCAGCTTCGGAGGTCACCTGTGTTGTTTGCTGCCTGCAGCAATTCTCCAAACATGTCTGATCTCAGACGCTCATTTTTCCCCATTATGCGATCAACCTGTTGGCTGTGGCACAAAGAAAGAGACTGTTTGGATGCTGGATGACTGGGATTTTCTTGAGATAAAAATAAAGTCCCAAAATAAAAATTTTACTAAAATGTATACATTTTAGGTAGGTGCCATAACAGCAAATTACGTATGTATTTAATACAATGCATGGATTAATAGCTATAGATAATCTCAAAAAGATGAATCCCTAATGGTATGCTTTATATGGCCAGAACATTTTATTAAATATAATCAAATACTGTACTTTTATGTTCCTTGCTTGAATATCAGAATTATATTATTACATATTTCATTTAATATTTAGCAAATATGAAACATTTAATTAAATATGTATCAATATTTAGAACATGTAATTTAATCCTTAGGAACAGTTACATTTACCTTAATTTCTGTTACAACACCAACAATATGAAATCAAGCGCTCCTTTTTTACACTCCTCAGCTTTTCACAATGAGCACTTAGACCAACACACATAAACACACAGCAGTGAGCCGTGTGAGCAGTGTTCAGGTTGTTCTTATTTGTTCTCTCCGTAATTTCAGATGACTAAAGCATTCATGCAGAAAGTGAGCTGAGCTGCTCATCTTACACAAATATAAAGAGAGAGAGAGAGAGAGAGAGAGAGAGAGAGAGAGAGAGAGAGAGAGAGAGAGAGAGAGAGAGAGGCACATCAACAGGATAAATACTCTGATAAATCACTATAGGGGGGAGCAAGCTGTCGAATAAATTTATCCCATTCTATTGTTCCCCTCTGTATCTCCCTCAACAGGAGTCATAAAGAAGGCACATGCGTGTGTGTGTGTGTGTGTGTGCGTGTCTGAGCGATGATGAAGATGACCCTGGTCCTGAATGGTTGTATTGATATACGCAGCAACATACGGACACGTGCACGCATTCACTTTGCAACCCCCGCTATGCAACAGCACAAAACACTCCCCTGACACACACACACACACAAACACACACACAACACACACACACACACATACACACATACACATGTGCAATAGGGCCCTTGCAGAGCGATCTCTGGGCATGGGTGCCAAGGGCGTGCATTCTTTGCAGAGAGGCAGATAAATCAACCGTTAATAAGCCAGCAAGCCTGGAGGATCTATTTACGACCGCTCTCTCCGCAAGGCCAGTGCCACCAGGCTAGCTGTGGTCACACACACACACACACACACACACACACGCACACACACTTAATCTTTATCAGATGGAGGACCCCTGAGACACACATACCCCTGTAACAGTATGTCAAGGGGGAAAAAAACTTCTCCTGTAATGTGATATATTCAGCACTTTTCATCAGCACCTACTTTTTCCTATTAACCCATAATGGGAGGAAGAATCACCGCTAAATCTACCCCACTGACACACACACACACACACACACACATAAAACCAGTGGATTCCAGCCATCTGAGGCAGATCTACGGTGGTAGCCAGCGCTCACCACAGCAGCGCAGAACAGTATCGATTCATCCCGGAAAGTCACCTTTCCCTCTGCCGCCCCGC
>OMLF01009019.1:14953-26595 GCA_900302615.1 Holocentrus rufus
TGAGTTCCTGTTTACTTCTGAGATGCTGCTGTGTCAGTAAATCCAAACTATCACTTCAGATTAGAGAGCTTCCATTTACTATGAATTAAAGGTAGCTAAGATGGGGAGAAAGTATTAAGCAAAGACAAAAGGATATTTCTGGTTGTTTGGCATCTCGCTCATGTGTCGCACATCCAGGGTGCATCTCTGGATGAGCTGCTCCAGCCTCTGTTCCTCTTCTACCAGGGCAGAAACCTCCGCCGTCAGTCTCTGTCTCTGGTTCAGCGCTCCCTCCACCTCCAGCAGGCTGCAGCCCCTGAAAGAGAGCGAGAGCCATGAATGGAGAGAGTGAAGACAAGCAGATGTGACTCCACTTCTTCTCATTTTTATGTTTTACTTTTCCAGCATTAAGGCTTTTAAATATTTGAGTGTCACATACTGAAAAATACCTCATTCCAACTTTGTTAAAGTGGGTAAACTTTATACTTATAGTAGGAATACACCACATTTATATTTTAATGTTAGTTTGATTAATAACTTCAATGTGAGCTTCGGCATTGTCTTAATGATGTTATTTACAAAATAAATATATTTCCATACAGTATTTATTCCAACTTAACGAGTGAATCAGCTTCTGTGAGGCAGAAATGGATTTCAAATCATGACAAATGAAAGCTGGGCTGCCAGAAGCAGTTTTTGTTTTGAAATCAATACGGTCTATAAATATTCTAGCTGTCAAGTGCAACCCTGCTCCTTTTACTAGACATTTGATATAAGGATAACACAACCAATCTGACCTGTCTGATATTGGTTACAATTATTTCAGCGATGTCTAAACTTAGGCCAAAACACTTTATACCCAAGAGAGATGCTGGGCTTCACCAAAAGGGCAACTTCAAGATACTCACAGTGCAACACACAGAAAAAAAGCTGAGCTAACACACAGGATTGCTCAGAACTGATAAGTAAATGGACTGGCTGAGGTTGGCTTATACTGGAAAATAGGTACGGTCTGCTCCGTCTTTAAGCAAGCCATCAATTTGCCAGCTTGTACCCTCTGACACACAACCCCTACTGCTTTTGTTTCTAAGCAACAAGACACACTGATGAAATGTTGATGGTGATGCCAGTTATAGAAGCAGCTTTGCTTAAGTCTTAATATCTTTTCTATTGTTTGAAAGTGGCAAAGGAAACTCTGGCCGTATTCTCTCCAAATTTGAACATTGGTTTGGATTGGTTCTCATTTTTGAACTCTCAAAGCCCCTCAACTACCAATCAAATCAATGCATATCGGCCCTCAGACTGCTATATCATCAGCTGCATTGATGATTCAGAACTCAAAGCTGCCAATAAGCCGGCTTCAGCTTTCTTCTTCAGGGTGAAAACAGCTGAAATAGAATACAGACTCTCTGGTTGAGCACGCGACAGACAGGTCTCCTCATCCATTGTGGAAACAGCTCACATGTTGCCACATGCCTACCTGTGCTCGTCTCACTGATACTCTGAAATTACTTGTTTAAGCTTTTGCGTAACCACTTCGGCTACGTCTTCTCATAGAAAACCAACATTTTATGACATAAAACGCAAGTGAACAAGTTCTGTTCATCTTTCCATGACAGAAAATTTACATTTTCTTGTTTCCACACCTGACAAAATTCAACACTTTATAGTATTTTGTGTTTGTGTCTAAAATTTGTTATTAAGCTCAGATTCTGTGGGTTCATCTGCAAAGTATGTAACTCTAGGCCCTAGTCTCAAACAACCTACAGTACAGTCTGAAAAAATGGGAGCATAAAATGGGGTAAGGAAGGAGCACAGCAGGGCGGTGAATTGGGTACAACTGGACATGAAATGAGAACTATGGAGGACAAAAGAAAATGAGGAAAGACAGGAGAAGTTGGGACAAGCAGGAGGACGGAGGAAGGATGGAAGACGAGGAAAGGGTTAGGGTTAGAATTTGCTATTTGCATGTGATGTTCTTGGACTTCTTTGTGATGGTGTGAAAAACAAAAAGAGCTGCATGTTTATTTTAGGCCCCCCAAGAGACCATTTCATTTGAGTGGACCTGAGTGCAAAGGCAAGATAAGATTTACTCTGTAATACGAAGAAAAATGTGAGAGTCAGAGTGACAAAGAAAGAAAGAATTTGACCACTTACATCCACTGGATATTGTTCTTGGATTTCTTCTTGATGAGGTGAATGCCCTCTAATACATTGGTGATATCATACAGCCGCCTTTTCTGGACCTGAATGTAGCAGATGCAGGTCTTAACAGTTAGCCATTCATTCAGATATAAGAATCAATTGAGAACTATAGCAAAATCTATCACTCACACCGGTATACAAACTATTTCCCATGCCATCAAGAAATAAAGTCACTATCAGCATATTTGTGGTTAACGTCTACAGTAACATTTCTTCAAACCCAGTAGTGGTGACACTTTGCCTATATATTTTTTTTTTGCCATGATACTGAAGCAGGATGTTACACATGCACATGGGTGTTACATACCCTTGCAGCTGGATACTGCACCAGTTTTAGCACTGCTGACACCATGTATTAAACCATCAACACATTATCTACTTAACAAGTTTCCTAATCAACCTGTCTTTGCCTTGTTTTTTCCCCAATGTCTAGAGTGCCAGCTTTTCCAGCCTGGATCTAAGCTAACCTGTAAGGTTTCAGCAGCCAGGTTGAGGTCCAAAACCCCATCAGACGACTGAGCGAGAAGCTCCACAAACTTCTTGGTCAGCAGCCCCAGGGAGGTGTCATACCGCGTCTTCTCTGTTGGAGACTTGGGTGCTAGGGTAGACAGAGAGAGGGAAGAAAATATGCATTTCAGAATTCTATCTGCAGTGAGTATCTTCGGGTAGAAAAACAAAATGGATATAGCAAGAATCATAAACTGAGATTCCAGCTATTCTTTCTCTGATTTTAAGCAAATTACAAAACAATCTGGGGCTTGCATGTTGCCGTGCGCTGTGACCATTATTCTGAAATATAAAATTATTCATAACACTTTCTTTCTGGACAATTAGCCCGCTGATAAGCAGGTTCACTGTCAATATGAAAGGGTCAACTTAGGCACAGGACCCCTATACTTGCTTTGACATCAAAATCAAATACTTTTCAATGACTTTCAGGGTCTCCTTTAATGAAATTGCAAGTGCAAGACTCAATATTTGCACATTCTGGAGCAAGATGAAACGTAGCTCAAAATTAGACATTTTTCTCCGGCAATAAAGGGTTGATTCTAGCACAGGGAGAGGGTGCTATGTTTTAAGTGATGTCAAGTACTTTTAAAGCAATCCATTCATTTTCAAAAACATTTATAGGTCTTATTTTATTCTCTCAAATCAACAAACTTTCAAAAATGTTGGAGAGCAGGGAAACCAGCAGGTAAGCCGACCCTGTGAAACGACCTTGTTCTTGATCATCGATGAGAACAGAATCAGAACTCTGTTTCGCTTGGCGTGAAAATTCAGCGTTTTTCTGCTCAACACTGTTAACCTGTGTTTGCTGTTTTAAGGCTGCGAATGAGCCTGAGCGTGAACTGCCTCCTCCACAGGACGGCCATGGATCAGCATACTCTAACATTTCTGGGTTGCATGTGTGAACGGGGTGTGAGCACATTCTTGACAGCCCTCGGCCTCTTACTTCTGGGTGTCTTTAACCGTGTCCCGTTGGCTGCGGCCCCTGCTCTGCCTCTGGGAGTCCTGGCTGTTTCGGCCTGGTATTGGTGGTCTGAATCATCCAGAGCCAACCTCCTTTTTGCCTGCAAGAAAACAACACGGATATTAACAGCAGGTGTGGCTGTTTTGGTGGCGAAGCACGCTGATGAGCGCATCATGTCCTTGTAGCATCATCAGTCCACCTCAAATCCATCTCACAAGCTTTGATATATTATCACCTCTCCCCTTGTTGCAGAAACACAATCAAATATAATCTTCGTAAACACTGCATTAACTGTTTGATGAAGACACTGCACTTGCGACATCAATCCATTTCTTTTGAGAATCAGATGTGCAGATGTGTACTCTGTACATTTCTTTTGCAGTGTCTTCCATTTCACCTTCAGTGTGCACAGAACATTTTACACCAGTATTTCTTTACATACTGCAGCCTAAAGGCTGCTAAAACAAGTTCTCTAAAAAGAATTATTTTTCTTCAAAGCCCAAATGCATGAGTGCATCAATTTGATACTGTGATATACTTAACTGACAGTTTGCCTGAGAACTATTGGTCATGGTTTCTTCTTCACAGAATTGATTGGTCAAGAGAAAGCTGCATGGCTTAAGGGTGAGTCATGCCTGTCTGATTGTTCACATCCTTGCACAGTATTGCCAAAGAACAGCAAAAAGGAAATCCAAGTATGCTTGCTAATGGTTAACATGGGAAATAATGTAGCCCTGGAGCTGAAAGGAAATGTTTTGGTCATTTTTGGACCCAAGTTCTGCATGTATTGCTAGTCTGATGTGGGGCCTCCAGAGCAAGGTACACGAGCTTTCTGAGGTCCTTCCCCACTGTTAGAGACCAAAATCAAAGTTTTTTTTCTACTCACCAGCCCATCTAAATAAAGATGTGATTTGTTGGGCTAATTCCTCCTCATTTCCACCCGACTAATATACAGCACACAAAGTTGTCTGCCATATATGGCAATGATCAGTATCCTATCCTGATTATTATTACAGTTTATAAGCCACTGCTACATTTCCTTAAACATATTTATACTTAGACATAGTGTTGTATGTGTCTGTTGTAGGTATGTCAGCCGTGTCCACCTCTAGTCTGGATAGCGCTACAAGTTACAAGCATTTCCCACATCACTTTTGCACTTAAAACAATATATTTCAGTTTAGATTTATTATTGTTTCCAGTGAAGTACAGACTGCTTTTGTGCAGCACCCCTAGTCTGCTCCACTGCAGGTCTAACATATGTCTGCCATTTCTGGGGGGAAAGTTTATTGCACACTTACACAGTGCCAACCTGAATTGTTATGAATACTTATTTTATCATTTCCAATTTATCTCACCATTATCATCTTAGTCTCAAACAAACTTGTCTTGCCATGTCTGTGCCACATTACTAAACACTGCAAATAATGTTTTAAATGGCAGGATGGCACTGTGGTTAGAGAAACTCGTGTCAGCACGGATCCACCCTGCCTGAGAGTCCTTGAGCAACACACCAACTCCAGGGCTGAGCATGCACTCTGACCTTGCTGCTTGAGCAATAAAGTATTTTATTAAAATAGGAATCTTGGCTTTCATACTTAGACTAAGCTATGTCCAAGAAGAAATAATATGCTCTCTGTTGACAGTCAAAATGTCAGCCATTTTATATCAGCATGGAGCTCCACTCACTCACTGCCTGGTCATGGCTACAGCCTGAAATTGAGAGGCTAATATAGTTGATCAAACATGAATAAATGAGATGAAAATGACATACAAAGCTGGTGAAGCTATTATGTGTGGTTTGAGCAGGTCGAGCATACAGGAAATGTGCAATCAGCACTAAAGCAGCAAACTCGAGTTTCACTTTACTTTGCATGAAAGGCATCATGGCGTTTCACTTCATCTGTAAGAAGGGGGTGAAATAAAACTTGTGCAAGATTAAGGTCAAGGCCGACGACGTTGCCCTTTAACAATCAATAACGTTACTGCTACTAGCCTTGAAAGCTAACTCATGTTTTCAAGCTCATCTAAGTTGGCTTGCATCTTCAGAGACGACTGCAAGAAATATCCACGAGTAGTATCTACACTGAAGTAGATCTTTTAACCATGTACAAGCCCCTCGCTAGTAAATTACCCTGTTATGTGTTGTTAGCAAGCTAAAATGAGCTAACTAATAGCCAAGTAGCCCAGCAACCTCCCTTCCCCCCCAAATCAAGACACTAACAGCAGCCACTAGGCCACCGCTAGTCATCTCTTACCAATATTTCCATCTGGTTGCAAGGGTGAAGCGGACTCAAAGCACCATGAAGTTAGCATAGCACGCTATTAGATGACAAGGCTGGGTCTCCTAAGCTGCAAAATTAACTTCAACTAGTTGGTTAGTGAGCAGAAGTCAACAAGCTACCAAACCAGCACAGTTGGGTAACTTAGCTAGCGATAGTTAACGTTAGTTAGCCGCCTCGCTAGGTTGAGTCGTAAACGTTCTGGCTAAGCAGCTAGCTGCCCAAACAACAAGCTCGACTTAGCCTAGCAAGCTAACATTTTTTGGCGTGTTTGTGGCTAGTTGTAGCAAGCAAAATATGTTTCAGCGAGCTGTATATAAAATTACCGGCGGTCTTCCTAAAGCGGGTCGTTGTCCTGTTCCGTTTGCTGCAGCTTGTTGTGGAGTTGAGTAAATGTTGTTTATCTGAGGTTCAGATAAACACACATTTGGTGTCTGTGTAACGTTGCAAGGCGGTGGGGTGGTTATTATCTGGATATAAGTAGCATTGGGTAGACCGGGGTTTAAACGATCCGAAAGAGTTGTTAAAATTATGTTATTGTCCAGAGGAGAGCCCCCAACCCCCGCTAAAATCACTTTGTCCGAAGCCGAGGTGGAGATCCCTCTTCTCATCTTGCTTAGATTCGGGGTAACCCCTTTTTGTCTCTGTACTTTCAAGCCCTTCTGGCTGCTAATCCACCGCGACTATTTCAAAAATAATCAGACAGAAGTACAGTTGAGAGTCTGATTTATCGACTGTTGTTAAGTATTTCTCGTTAGGAAAGTGCATTTAGGCAGATGCAACGGATTAAAAAGTAGCGCAACTCTCGTCTCCCCCCGTCTAGAAATGGCTTCAGGAAACGGCCTGATGAATGAAGGGATACGGTTTACGCGCTCAAGAGCCCTCCCGCGAAACTCATATTTCCCGGGAAAATTTCAAACGGAATTTACATGCCAGACGGTATTGGTCCTTCTGAAAGAAATCCCCGCCCACATTGACGCCATGTTAACCAATGGCAGTGCGGGATTAAGTGCGCCACGTGTTCATTGGGCAGTTGTAAACAGGGGACGTCACTTGTCACGCCTTGTATGTCCCCTGACTGGGCACCAGGTGGCGCACCTCACCAAGTCTGCTGAAGGCAGAGGGGAAAAGAGCCTGTACTAGATACTAGATAGATAGATAGATAGATAGATAGATAGATAGATAGATACTTTATTCATCTCCAAGAGAAATTCACAATTCCAGCAGCTTACAAAGATCAGCAGCTTACAAAGACTTACAAATACTGTTACTATCAGTAGTTAAACATCAACACACACAAAAAACAACCTATCATTTATTATATTCTCCAAAAATAAGTAATTTCTTAAAGTTTCCCCTTAAATGACCCTGTTGTCACATATTTGACCTTAGTTTGATAGTATTTACTGTAACTTATTCTGCATATTTGTGTCATAGAAAATAATAAAATTCCTAAGAAGCGCAGGTAAACTCACCCACAAATGACTGGCAGCTAAACTGAGTTTAAGTGTGTTACCTTCAATTACATCACCCATATAGTGAATCACAGCAACAAAATGCCTTAGTTTGTAGTATCAAAGGCCTCAAGATTGTCTTGCCATTCTGACATTTAACCGCTATTTTGAAGAGAAAAATAAATGTGGTATCCCAGCATTCTGAAGTATATACTTTGGTGAGTTATTTATTGCATGTTTAATAACATTGTTGAAAAGTAGCTAGGTAATTTTCAATCTTATTTTTTTCTGTTAATTTTCTTCTTGAGAGACAATTCACAGTGAGATCTTGTCTTCTCAGAACAATATGAATGACCACACTGAATGTGAGCTTTCAAGAAATGTAAACTATTCCTGCATCAATAATGTTGAATATATTCGCAATTGCAAAGAGTTTAAGCTGTAACAAATCCACAATGTTGTTGTTTTTTTCTCTTAAAAAAGACATTTTTTCCAAAGCCACAAATACTGAGGTAATTTATGAATTTTGTAATAAAAGCTCCATATTTGGTGGTAAAGCAAGTTCTATCCAAGGATTTTGAAGTTGATGAAGTTAATTAAAATACCCATTAAAATTGTCAGTGAAAGAAAAAGGATAATCTCTATCTATCTATCTATCTATCTATCTATCTATCTGTCTACACTCTGAATTCCCACAAGCTCCAGCGGTCACTGTTCGGTAGTTGACCTCTGACCTCCCTGTGGAAGGGGACAAGAGAAAACAGTATTTCCCCATGTTGATCAATGAAGTGTCACATTTGTTTTATTCAATAAAGTGTGAATGGCATCATGGCTTGCATCTGAGGCTGCGGTCATAGTTAGTGCTTCTTAAATGTCACCTTTGAACTTGGCATTTGGGCCCTATTTATGAGTCATGACAATAATTGCACCCTACTTAATAAATCTGCATGTCCCAATTTAGAAACCCCCCCAAATTTTGTCTGTCAGGAGAGAGCACTCAAAGACTGTTCACAGCTGACCTTTATGAAAATAGTACCCCATAGTCCCACAATAAAATTCAGAGGGATACTATTTAACTACAAAAACCATAATTGATGTTGTTCATCATCAGTTACTGTAGATACAGTTTTCCACATTGACCAGTTGGTATGCACTGTGCCCTGTGTCATGCAGTGGTGTTGCCAGGATGCTCAGTATCCTCACTTTACACACAGTTATCACACAGCATGAATTACAGGTGACTGCAGAGGTCTCTGGTCTCTGCAAGATTAGCTCAATGCAGAAGTCCTATTTATGTTTTTCTCATCTGATGTGTCTGTTACCTTTTTTGTCAAGCTGTACCTTTTTTTGTTAAATGAATCTACCATTCAACCCTGACATGTAATGTTTAAACAGGGGGAGGGAAAGTATACAGTCACACATTACTGTTTGTCAGTCTGAGCTGCAATAAACCAGTGAGAAACAGCCAGAGAAACCCCAGAAAAAGATTTTGGCTATGCAGCGCCACTGAAAGGTAAGGTTTAAAAAAAATTGTGGGCAAAGTATCTCCTCTCCTCTAAGTAGGACTTAATATCTCCTCCGAAGGAGATAAGCATAGGTTTTGGCCGACACTGCCCGCAAAAAAAACAAAAAAAAAACTTGCCTTTCAGAGCTGTGTGTCCTCAGCCCTCTAACAACCAAATCTGTGCCTCATTCAGCAACCATTGATGGGCCAGAACCCAATTTGGTGTTGGCCACCAATACATCTGGCTGCTGTTTCACAGTTGGAATAGGCCAGTGTCTATGGCATAGCTAGTTGGCAGCATTTTGAATTATAACCTATTCATTAATGTTCTTGACTTCCATTCCACTCCTCCGATAACACTAGAAATGCACTAGAAATACGTAGTGGACAGACCCTCATGTCCTATGACAGTTGTAAATGGTGTTATGGTCATTTTGACATCACATAACAACCAAATTGCACAGATAGATAGATGGATAGATACCCAGCAGACACAATGACAACAATTATTCAAAATGGGGAATGATTTTATCACAACATTGTGACAATTTCGGTATTCACTATTGAGACATTGTTGTCATTAGATCTTGGGACAATGTGAAAAAGTTAGCCATTTTTCAAATTCAACATTCTGGCACGTTATTTAACATTGGGCAACAACAATGTTACAACATTGTCACAAATGCCTGCTGGGTGGACTGATAGATTGATTGTGGGACTATAGAGTACTGTTTTCATAAAGGTCAGCTGTGAACAGTCTTTGAGTGCTCTCTCCTGACAGACAGAACTCAGAGGGGTGGTCTAGATCAGGATATGGAGATTTGTTAATTAAGGTGCAGTTACTGTCATGACTCATAAATAGGACCCAAATGTCAAGTACAAAGGTGACATTTAAGAAGCACTAACTATGACTGCAGCCTCAGATGCAAGCCATGATGACATTCACACTTTATTGAATAAAACAAATGTTACTCTTTATTGATCCACATCGGGAAATACTGTTTTGTCTTGTCTCCATCCACAGGGAGGTCAGAGGTACAAAACAGCAATCCCTGGAGCTGGTGGGAATTCAGACAGACAGATAGACAGATAGATAGATAGATAGATAGATAGATAGATAGATAGATAGAGGAGTGACACATAAAATAAAAAATCAATAACGTGTGCCTAAGAGTCCAAAACAGTTTCACTTCATCTTAGCATAGATTCTAAAAGTCTCTAAAGGGACGAACACCATTCTTCCAAGAGACATGCTATTCCCTTCAGTGTTTTGATGATGGTGGTGAGGAGTGCTGTCTAATGCTTCGCTGCAAAATCTCCCAAACATGTGTTCAATTGGGTTGAGATCTGCAGTGACTGTGCAGGCTATAGCATTATGTTCTACATCAAATGTGCCAGAACCCATTTTGGTGTGTGGCAGCCAATTCATCCGGGTGCTTTGTCTCAGCCGGAACAGGCCCGTGTCTATAAAGCCAAATCTGGGCCAGATTTGGCAACCATAAATGGGCCACAGCTGGCATACATTTGGCCCAACGGTGACAGCTACCAACCGGCTACCTGGGAATTTTTTTTGAAACAAAATTATTGTAGGCCCATCTTATGTTTTCATGAACTACAGCTTCTTAAATAGTCATTTGTGTGCAAAACTTCAAGTCCCCCCTTAAAAAGAACAATTTAGTTTCAGTTTTGCATTAAAATACAGGAGGAAAATACTTAATTTTGGGGAGGTAAAAAAATTAACCACTCAGTAAAACCCCAGACCTACAACTGAGTCAAAATAGATACACATAAGAGGATTACAGCACTGCTGCAAGTGTATTTTATTTACTTTATCTCTAATTTGTAGTACCTCAAACTTTGCAGCGCCTGTTAGAGTATCAATAATACATTTATCTTGAAGGCGGATAGCCCACCGGAAATTCTGTTTACGTACATTACGTCAGACTTGACGCTGGTACTCTGTGGTCGAGGAATAGGAGGAGAGAGAGAGCCGGGACTGGCCTGGCTTCATTCAAACCGTGGACTGGTTTGACTTGTCACGGAACCCTTCTGACAAACAATGTGTTTCAGTCGGAGAAAAGCGCAGTAAATACCGGAGGAAAAAATAAGTCAACCAGGAATAAAAATACGTCGCAAGATAAAAACACAAGATGGGCGACCAGGCGGACGCTGCGTTTAAAACCACTGGATCCAAGTGGCTGCTGCCTGTCAGTGAATACTTCGGCTTTCCTCTGGATCAGGTAGGAGTGTGTGTACCTGCCCAAGACGGGGATTTAAACGGGGCATCTGTTTTTTTTTCTGTGTTATGACTGCAGTCTCTGTCAGCTTTTGATTTCTCGTAGTGCCGTGCAGTGATTCCTTATTGCAGTTTATCACTGTCATGGACATCAGAAAGTGAAGTTTCATAGAAAGCCCCGTCCACCTCACTTTAGACATCATGCCTCACGAAAAGTACTGTCGAAATCCTGTAATAAATTTACCTGGATAACATGCAAAAATCACAGTAAAGTCCCTAAATTAGCATGTGATACCATATGAAATAAAAATGCTATTAAGTACAAAAAGGTCATTAGAAACTCATTGTTGCCTGTCACAGGGTTAAATCAAATTAAACTAAGTTTTATTTATTTGTTTATTTATTTATTTTCATTTTATTTAATTTTATTTTATATTTTATTTTATTAAGGAACTGAAAGCTATGCAAGTGAATTTCTTTATTAATTTGCGTCTCAGCCCCCCAAATTCTC
>OMLF01009027.1:240-12278 GCA_900302615.1 Holocentrus rufus
TTCTTTTTTTTCCATAGGTCAACTTTTGATTAAATTTGTTTTCATTGCAAGGTTGGCCATGGAAAAGATCTACTTCCTGCACTACAGAGGGCCAAAAACTGTGGACTGAAGCTAGCACTGCACCTCTCAGAGGTATGACCATAACGACATTCTGACATTCATTATTAGACATCTTAATTAGACTTTGACATTCAAATGTAAATACTGTTTCAGGTCCCATCCCAGTTGGAGGAGTCCGATTTGCTGTTGAATCTTCCTCCAGACAGGATTGGCCATGGTACCTTTTTACATCCTGAAATGGGTGGGGCTCAAAGTCTTGTAGACAAGGTGGTGAAGAACAACATACCACTGGGTAAGAGTGACATCATGATAAATACACTGTAGATTGCATCAATATGTTCACCTGTAATCTGGTTCCTCATTTCCAAACCATCTTTTACTCGTAGAGCTATGCCTGACGTCCAATGTGAAATGGCAAACCGTTTCATGTTATTCTCAACATCACTTCCAGCACTGGTACCAGCTGGGACACCCATGTGTGATTTGTGTAAGTTTCCTGTCACTTTGGCTAGCACTTCCACATCACTGTAACTCTTTTTCAGACGCATTTATTATACATTTTTACAATTTCAGTGTAGTTTTCAGTTGTATTTGAAAAAAGTCTAATGTATTTTCATGTGTTACAGACTGATGGCAAGGGAGTGTTCTGTACAGACTTGTCTCAGGAATATCAGCTGGCAGCTTCCACATTTGGCCTCAATCATGAGGCAGTATGGAAACTTTCCCAGCAGGCCATAGACTGTACCTTCGCACCAGAGACCCTCAAACAGAAGCTGAGACAGAGGTGGACAGAATTACAGCCTCATATTTTACAGTGACATCCAATGGAGCCTAATGCCATTCACCTCAGGTTTTCAGAATTTAAAAAGAAAAATGGTTTACAGATCTTCCCTGAAATCATGTGCTAGCAATTAAGAGGGAACTGTGAAAATGCTGTGGAAAAGAGTTATATTCAAGTAAAACATCCATTTAATACAACTTTTTTCATTATTTTGTGATGTAGGCTTATATGAGGCAGAATTATTACATATTGTATACCTAATCTAAACACATATTAATACACATGTAAATACACATATACACATATATAGCTAGTATTATACTGCTATTATATCACATTAGTATTAGTATATTTTTACATCATAATGTGAACAGCCTATTTGCACCATATGCCAAACCATACACAACTCTAATAAGCAATGTTGCACTGCATGTTGTGTGCTTTCTTTTAGCATATCTAATTTAAAACAAACAAAAAAAAATCTGTGGATTGTACTCGATTGTACTACTCTACTTGCCTTTTCAATTGCCCTTCGGGGACAAATAAAGTTATTTGAACTGAATTTGAATTGAATTGGTATTGGAAACTATGGCTAAACAGAATGTAGCATACTTTAGAAATAAGAACAAATGTGTTTGTTACCACATAATACAGAAAATTTCTGTGACTTTTGGGTGCAGAATATAAATATGATCAAACAAACAATTGACATACAATCTTTCAGATGCTCCTCAATATCTTGAGTCCTGTTTTTGAATTCAGTTGTGTTTCAATGACCAATCTGTCTCCTATATTGTATTCTTATATTTTCCTTTGTTGATATTATTATTATTACTTGATATTTTTATTATTGTTATTATAATTATTATTGGTTGGAGTAGTATTTTAAATGGTAGACCTATACTGCTTTTGAAAAATACTGTAAATCAAAAACGGAAGAATTGATGTGGGACAAAAATAATCTTTACTGTTGATATATTAATAAAAGTATTCAGCTGAATCATGTACAGGCTTGCAATATCCCATTTGTCGATTTTTCCCCAGACCAAGTAATATGTTGCTGGCCAATATTTTAGTTTTGACAAGTGGAACCTTTGTATAAGGAGGACACATTTCTTCGCTGCACTTATCGGTGCCACTGGGAAATGTGACCTGAAAACACAAGCAAGTTGTCAGCGCCAGGCGACCACTCAGGGCTTGAAAAAAATAGTTAATGCTTTTGTGTATTTGTAATGGATAATGAGGCTGATGTGTTTTATCGGGAGCTGCCAAAAGTGGTAAGTCGGCGATGTGCGCTAACTGAAAACCGTTAAGAGGACGTCAGAGTTCAGAAAAACTGATTTTATTTGTAATAGAGTAACTGTACATGCTAACGTCAGCGTTTTGGATGTCATTCAGGAGCTTCATGCCCACCTCAATGGATCCGTCAGCTTCCAGTCAATGGAGAAGCTCATCGCCCGCAAACCGCATCTCAACATTGAGCATAGTATGACTGCTATTCGTAGTGGCCAGAGGAGGACGCTGGACGAGTGCGTATCTGTGTATTTATGTCTATCTATTTGTCTGTCTGTCTATCTTTCTGTCTGTCTATATGGATATATATTTATATGTCTTTGTGTGTGTGTGTGTGTGTGTGTGTGTGTGTGTGTGTATATATATATAGAGAGAGAGAGAGACAGACAGACAGACAGACAGATAGATCATTATGTGAGTCTGAGTAGCTTTTGAATCCGTTTAGTAAGCAGAGCTTTATAAATAACCTGCAGTCTTGTTTGTTTGTGTATCCCTTCATTCTGTATCAGAAATCGTATAAGACAAAAAAAAGAAACAAAATAAATATGTTTGGGTAGGGTAAAGCAGGCTGGGAGATTGCTTACTTTCTTCCTGGAGAAAGTAAGCAAATCAGCAGTCCACAACGTGTGTGTCTACAGGTGTTTTCAGGTCTTCAAGGTCATCCATCAGTTGGTGGATACAGAGGAGGATATTCTAATGGTAAGGAATGTTTGAGAAAAGTGAACTAAACATTAATGGGCCAAAATGAAAAGCGTCTTTAATGGAACGTTGAACTCCTGGTTGTTCTCTTTGATTTTATTTGCCCAGATTCTGCACATAAACAAGTTCTTCTTTTTTTTCCAGGTAGCCAAAGATGTCATCAGGGAGTTTGCAGCCGATGGTGTGAAATATTTAGAACTGAGAAGTACACCAAGGGAGGAGAAAAACACAGGCAAGGAATATTTTATTTTGTGCTGTGCCTTCACAGTTGTTTCATTAAGTTTTGGGGATTACAAGTTTGTTGTCTAATTATCAGGGCTGACAAAAAGGAGATATGTTGAAACGGTTATTAAAGCCATCCATGAATGTAAAAACGAGGGAGTGGATATTGATGTCAGGTAAGTTGACACTTTTATTTTTCAAGATACAAAGTTATTGGGTAGTCAAGAGTACACAGTGTTTTACTCCACTATGTTCATCCAGCACCATACAAAAGTAATGCATGTTAAGTGACCTTGTTTTTAGGTTCCTGGTGGCTGTTGATCGCAGGAATGGGACAGAAGTTGCCATGGAGACTGTGAAGCTGGCTGAGGAGTTCATGCTGTCCACTGATGGTTTGGTGGTGGGACTGGACCTCAGTGGGGATCCAACGGTTTGTCAGTCAATTGGGGGTTGATTCTTTTATTTCCATAGGTCAACTTTTGATTAAATTTGTTTTCATTGCAAGGTTGGCCATGGAAAAGATCTACTTCCTGCACTGCAGAGGGCCAAAAACTGTGGACTGAAGCTAGCACTGCACCTCTCAGAGGTATGACCATAACAACATTCTGACATTCATTATTAGACATTAGACATTAACATTAGACATTAGACATAGACATTAATTAGACTTTGACATTCAAATGTAAATACTGTTTCAGGTCCCATCCCAGTTGGAGGAGTCCGATTTGCTGTTGAATCTTCCTCCAGACAGGATTGGCCATGGTACCTTTTTACATCCTGAAATGGGTGGGGCTCAAAGTCTCGTAGACAAGGTGGTGAAGAACAACATACCACTGGGTAAGAGTGACATCATGACAAATACACTGTAGATTGCACCAATATGTTCACCTGTAATCTGGTTCCTCATTTCTAAACCATCTTTTACTCGTAGAGCTTTGCCTGACGTCCAATGTAAAAGGACAAACTGTGTCATGTTATTCTCAACATCACTTCCAGCACTGGTACCAGCTGGGACACCCATGTGTGATTTGTGTAAGTTTCCTGTCACTTTGGCTAGCACTTCCACATCACTGTAACTCTTTTCCAGAGGCATTTATTATACATTTTTACAATTTCAGTGTGGTTTTCAGATGTTTGAAAAAAAAGTCTAATTAATGTATTTTCATGTGTTACAGACTGATGATAAGGGAGTGTTCTGTACAGACTTGTCTCAGGAATATCAGCTGGCAGCTGCCACATTTGGCCTCAATCATGAGGCAGTATGGAAACTTTCCCAGCAGGCCATAGACTGTACCTTCGCACCAGAGACCCTCAAACAGAAGCTGAGACAGAGGTGGACAGAATTACAGCCTCATGTTTTACAGTGACGTCCAATGGAGCCTAATGCCATTCATATACCTCAGGTTTTCTAAGTTTAAAAAGAAAAATGGTTTGCAGATTTTCTTTGAAACCATGAGCTAGCAACTAAGAGGGAACTGTGAAGATGCTGTGGAAAGAAATTCTTTTCAAGTAAATCACCTGTTTAATACAAGTATGTGTTTTCATTATTTTGTGATGTTGGCTTACAGAATCTGTGAATACAAACATGAGGCAAAATGGTATCGGAAACTATGGCTAAACAGAATGTAGCGTACATGAGAAATCAGAACAAACATGTTTATTACCACATAATACAGAAATTTCTGTGACTTCTGAGTGCAGAATATAAAAATGAGCAAACAATTGACATACAATCTTTCAGGTGCTCCTCAACATCTTGAGTCCATTTATTCCTTTGGGGATGTTCATATTTCTGGTGCTGCTGTATACCCACACAGTTCGATTATTGCAACGCTATTTGTTGTCACGGCTTCTTTCCAAATTTGCCTGGCTTATTTTTCTTGAATTTGCCATGTTGAAAGTCTTTCTTTTTGAGTTTGCCAAGCTTTGGCTCCTCCTGGTTTGCTGTGGGCTTTCCTCCATCCAGTTTCCTCTTCTTGTCACTGTTGGGAGTAGAACAGCATTACAATCAGACGTTTCTATGACAACCATACACTGTTTCCAAAGATTTAGGGTGTTACTGTACCTTTTGATGCTGACAACAGCCGTGCTCCCTGCCTTTTTCAACACCTGGTCCCATTCTTCATCGTCTCCACGGATCTTGTACCTGCAAGGACAAAATACAACATTACACTTACAGAAAACTGGCCTGTAACTACACTGCAAAATACATACATATATACTGACAAAGGCATGTCTCCTTCCCTCATACTTACTCTTCAAGATCCATCTCTTTGACCTTCTCTAGGTCCTGCTTGTGCCTCTCCTCAAACTCCTTAGCTGCATCGTTCTAATGAGGGGAGGAGCCAATTCATTTTAATACATATTCTTTCAGAGAACAAAGACAAGATGATATTAGGTCTGACATGTACCCTGAAAGTGATAGGAGAGACATACCAGGTCATCATTAAGGCTTCGGACAGTAGGCTCCATGGCAACATCTTTAGATGCCACCATCTCTGCCTCAATGGCATTTTCCTGGATGGTGGTGAAGACCTAATACAGCAAACACAAGAATGACAAATGAGTGAAATTTTCAGTGTGATATTAATGGTAGGTTATGAGTTTATCACTAAAGCATGCTCTTTACCATGATTTTAAAAAAGTGCTGTCAACTCACTTGCACAAATTTACGGATAAGGCGGTTGAAGAGGCCCATGAGCTGTGAGCTTGGGAGTTCGATTTCCTTTTCCAGCTGTTCCACAGACTTGTGCTGCAACCCAACGCCCAACAGTAACGTCTAGGCAGAAACACAGACCATCAAAATCTAGAAACCCAGAGTTAATTAACAGTAACAGACAAAAGAGAGCCAAAACAAAGGCAATCTTACACATTGTACTGCTGAGAGGGAGACACCACCCAGCTGCTTGAGGAAGAAGAGACGTGCTACAGTTGGGACCAGGTCCATGATGAGGTGGTAGTCCACCATGCTCCTTGAATACAGCTCCAGACGTTTTAAATCGTATGGGCTGAAGTGGACCGCGAGTTCAGAGCTACTGAGTGCTGTGGAGGTCAGAGACAAGTCAGGTCAGGTCTGGTAAGATGCTGTTGATAAGTTTGATAAGTGTAGAGTTGGTAGTCGAGGAGTCTTACAATTTGTCCCCTCCTTGGTGTTCTTGTTCTGCAGGATGTTGAGCGCCAGGGTCGGACTGAAGTTGCTGAACTGATAGGAGAGCAGAGACAGGAAGCGGCGGCGGAAATCTGGGAAAATACAAAGAGAAATTGTTAATGACAAGTCTGTTCAGGTGAATCAGACACGATTCGTTCAGGTAGCGCGGGAAGAGTTTTGGGACGGTTGGGGTTGCTCACCTTTCCAGAAAGCAGACAGCCACAGGTTCTGCTCCGGGACTTCATCTGAATTCAGCTCCTTCAGCATCACACAAGAGTGCTCCCCTGTCAGGTCATTCTACATACAAAGCAATAAAACATGTAAACACAAAGTGTAGACCAAACAATATAATGACAAACTTTTTTCACCAAAACATTTGGACACTTACAGGAGTTTGTCTTAAGTAGACTGGGGTAAAACCAGCCCTCTTCCAGAACCTGCCATGGCAAAAGAAAAAAAGAAATAGTTTGACATTTCATTAAATCTGTAAAATCTTATGACCACTCCATATGTCAGGACACTCACTTGAGCAGCTGTGAGGTAAGGCCGTAGGAAACTCCTAGATAGTCCAGTTTCTCTGCTCTTCTCTCACTCAGCTTCAGCAGCAGAGGAGGAAGTTCCTTTCTTGGAGTGACAACCTCCTCCAGAAGACTGACAGCCTGGACAATCAGGGACAGGAAGGCTGCCATCAGTCACATTTACAAACATATTCCAGAAACTACAAGCATGTGTCTAATCTGCCAAGTGCAGTACTTCTATTCAAGTTACACTTCATGGGAGGAGCTGCTGCCTGTCAAAGGATGATGAATACACTTTAAGTCTGGCTGTGTATTACCTCACTGCTAACAGAGGTGATCTCACGGTTGTTTGCCTGCGCGTTTTCGTCCATGGTCGGGAACTTTCCCTCATAGTACATCTGCAGCAGCTGGAGCGCTCTGGAGCCATAGCCCATCTGTTGGACCCAGTTACATTCAAAGTTAACTAACAAACTAGGTAAGCAAGCTCGAGCATCTTCATGGTAAAGAAGCATACATGGGGATTTTTCAGAATTCTTACCCTTTGGTAATCTGGGTTGACAGCAATTCGCACCACTCTGCCTCCAGAGAGACTTCCAAAGTCTGGGTCTTGAAACTACAAATAGAAAGGTGGAGGATCCATGTGGGCAATGCGGAACCATCAGCTATGATGACTTTGTGTTAAAAAAAAAAAATGTGGCCAAAATGTACCTGTTCTGACACAGTCCAGGGAATGAGGTCACCAGAGGCCTTCTTTCCTCTAGATAGACTATTAAGGATGGACTGACGAGATATTTCTCCCTCCAGACACACCTAAGGGATCACAGATAGAATACTGTTTGTTAGAGTCAAGTCAGGAAACAGGTGTGCCGCAAAGTACAATAGAAGACAAATGTCTCTAGAACATAAAAACCAGGATAAATAAAACAGGACACAGAAAAAAGTATGCCAAACTACAAGAAATGAGGCCAGAGTTTGTGTCAATTAAATGAATGGTGGGAGATGAAGAAGGTTGGAGATGCTTATATCTAGACTTATAGGGGGCCTTTGAGAAAGCCCAGCTTTATGCTTTCATGTCAATGGACTGATACACACACACTTTACATAAAAGCTCCAAAGTGTGTTACCTGCACCACAGCCAGGACCTCGGGTAGTGAGTTCTGTGTGGGAGGGACTGGGGGCAGAAGGCAGAAGAGGTGGTGGGCCGGGGCGTCCGACAGCATCTGGAGGTCGTTGGGGGAATTCTGAAGCCAGAGGAAGCATCGAGTCAGCAAATACATAGGAGGCAAATGCAGCAAAATGGCTGTAGGACATTTTGATCCCTGGGAGGGAATGTGAAGTCTGTGACTGCAGATGAAAACTCTCACCTTGTAGTGTGATGACACATAAAGGGCCATCAACCTCTGCAGGAAGGCCTCAGATGCTTTGTGGTAACAGAACAGCGTGTCTCTGTTCACATAATACCTGGACAAGCTGGGCTAAGGACAACAGATGAGGAAACTGATACTGTATATTATATTATATTACATATTTGCACTTCAATACTGTCTGCTCTCTAACAAAGGATACAGATCACAGGTCTGAGGGAGCGGACAGCCAGAAAATAGCCTGGGAATGTTCAGACAGTCCAGACAGAGCAGCTCGTTCAGCCACTTCTCTACGGGGTCTCCTGAGGCATATCGAATGGACTCGTGCAGTGACACCTCATGGAGAGAGCGAGCTGTGTGGGGTAGACAGGCCAGCAATGGTTTGTCAAATGTGGAAATGTAAAATTATGACAGGGTTGGAGATATTTTGGATTAGCCCTGGCTACTGGCACACAATGTAAGTAGTAAGTAGTTTGTAGGAGATTGGGGTACCTACCTTGTGCGAGCTTGGCCGTGTTGGTGCTCTTGTTCTCTGCTGACATGCTCTGCTGGCTGTCTGCACTCTGCTGCCTCAACTGCTGAATCAGTTTGAGGGACAGAGAACGTCCTGTACCCTCATACCTGAATATACCAAAGAAAGAAGCAGTCAGAAACACACCATTCTCATCATCACTGGCACATTTTCATAACCACAAACCAAAGCATTTGGCCACAGAAGATCCTACAAACCCATTGATGGTGGAGGCCATGAACACCAGATAAGGTCCTAAAAGGTTCTTGACCAAAGGAAGAGGGATGGCAGCAGCCTCATCAATGACCAGCAGCTCGGCCTGGCCCAGTTTCACTGCATCACCTGGGTGGATGTACTGTTGGGCACAGGTAGAAGAGAGTTCATCACTTCACATATCATGCATGACAACAGGGAGTGATGACTTGAGGCTGGTCCGGGCCTGTTACCTGAATAGTCTGGCGATGTTCTTTGAAGATGTTCACTCGCACCACTGCTTTGTTAAACTCTGGATTCAATGACTGGATGATTTCATAGTCAAGGTGCTCCTACAAATACAAAACAGACATCATGTGGCATGTGTTCATGACAGGAATACACACAGATATAGACAAGACTGCCGGGCAGCTTTACCTGATACTGCAGGGCATCAAAGCCTTTGAAGACGAATTCAAACATGGTGTGGAGGTTGTCTGGGCTCGGTGAGGTTACAAAGATATTAGAGTATCTGCAAAGAATGTCAGGGATATCATTAGCAGTGGCAACAATGGGCAGCAATATGATAAGATAAATTTGAGATGTCTGAATGATTTTAATTCATTCATTAATTTGTTTAAATAATCCATACCCAAAGGCCACAGCTCCTGCGACAGCCAGCCCCAGTGCTGCAGATTTGCCTCGTCCACGGGCGGCGGTCAGAGCCACGGTGCTCCTCAGGGTCTTCTCTGAGATGGCCTCAATAAACTTAAGCACCGCCTTTGCCTGGAGGACACCAAAGCATTGCCAAAACAAAACAATGTGGCTTGTGATTATTTTTCTGGTGCCCTCACTCAATCACTCTGGATAAGAGAGTCAGAAATATCTGAGTATATAGCATGTGAAGCCCTCAAACCTGGTCCATGGTCCTGCAGCCATCCACTAACACACCCACAGGCTGAAGGTCCTGAAGTGACTCCTTTAAATCCTTCAGCTCCTGTTCTCGTGGAGACAGCCCGTCCTCCTGAAGGAGATGAGAATTAGTCAGCAATGACTGAGTGTATAACCAACAAGCTTGTAAACACAGTGCCTTGTGTTTTGGTCACTGCGGGGCTCAGCTGTCCCTGTAGATACCTGAGTCTTAGGAGGAACAGGCTTGATATTCGCCATGTGGCTGGAGATGGGCAGGATGTTGAGTTGGTCATCAATGACAACACAGGTCTCACAGGATGCAAGAGACAGAATGAACCTGCAAACAGCAGAAACAAACTTTATCACATTACTCTAACACTTCCGTTTTCTCTCTATTTGTCAATTTTGAAATATTCTAAATGCCCTTAAATGCCAGAAGAGAACAAACCTCTCGTTGAACCTTCCCACCACATCCTGATGGGCCTCAGTTCTGTATCGAGAGTGCACGTCCTGGAGGAAAATTAGTCAATGCAATCCTTAGTCATCTGTCTTGCACAGAGAAGCCAAAGAGGGCAGCAAGGATATACATGGAACAGGGCGTGGACTTACCATAGTCATTGTGTACAGCTGCTTGAGGGAGTTAATTGTCCTGAGCAGTATGACCACTATACCACCTCCTTCAACTGTTTCGACAGTTCTCGCAAGAAGGTTGGGAGTGAGAGCTTCAAAATCCTGGACAACAATGACCACAAAATACAGCTCTTAAAACCACCTGGGAATATCATCTTCCTAGCAGTAAGAAAACACCATGTGGGTGTATGACTCACCTGTAAGACGCACATGCCATAAGTGCTTCCCAGGATCTTGTGTGTCTCATTGTAATAACAATAGCGGATGTTAGTTGCAGCGATGAAGAGCTCAAATGGGTCGTCCTGCTTCAGGTTGAGAGTGCCCGTTTTGATCTTCTTTTGCAGCTGTCTCATGCGCTTCTTTCGATTGCTGTTCGTGACAAATTTGACGCAAAATCAGATCCCTTCTCATTATGGTACAAACTGTAAACAACAAGAGTATCTTAATGCAGGGTGTTTATATTCACCTGCTGAATCCAAGGTCTTTTTTGTAGCACCAAAGCACAGAGGGCCGTGCTTTGACGGTGGCTTTAGACAGCATGTGATGCAGAATGACAACCTGGATGTCACAGAGCAAGAGAGAAGACAACTGTGTTTCTAATCTTCTATAACAATAAGCACACTAACGCTGTCTTTCGGAAAGCACATCGCCACCGTGGTATAAAATCATGTCAGGAGGTAAACAGGACGGTGTAAAACATTTACCTGGTCTCTGCCGCGATCTCCCACCACAACGAACATGGTGCGATGCTGCAGAGCAACACCATTTTCGATCTGGACGCGAATCCGATTGTCCACCTTCTTACGAACCGTTGCCATGGTCTCACTTGTTCTGACACAAAAGTAACGTTGGTAACAGATAAGTCAAGATGCTGAGCAGCTGCATGAGCTACTGTCAAGAGCGCTACGATGGGATCAAACGGGGCAGGGGAGCAGGGCAGCTACAACTTACTACACAAACACCACGGAGTAAAAATATCCTTTCCAACCCCGTCGTTTAAAATAATGCACTTACCCTGCGTTATAGACAAATTCACTGGTGCGTAATCCTCATAGAAATGCAACAAGACAACCCACGAAAGATAACAATTTACATGCCAGCAATCATGCTGTTGATACGCTCACGTGGAGACACCAGTTAGTCAAGGACCCCGATGTGACGTCATAAGTGAGCGACGTTCCGCAAAGGGCCGTCTCCACTTTAGCCTGAATGAGGTTGTTCTCAGGTCCGTGGTAAACAAAGCAGAGGCAACTAATACTGAACACAGCAATGAATGCAACTGTATAATCATTTTAAGCTTCCATTTGTTGAGGGTTCAGCTTTCGGACCCGGAAACTGTTTTGTCCGCTAACTATCTTCTATCTTGTGATGTAGTTGAATTGAACTTAAAAGCAACAGAACCAAGTTAGAATTGAGACAGAAAACTGGCCATCTCAAACTTAAGCAAATGAATATATTTTGTGCTTTTAACTTCAGCATAGTATGTGAGTCTGAATTAAACTGTACAGCAATAAAACAGACTTAAGCATGGGTATGCAACACATCTTTATTGAAACTATTGAAGCAACATCAATTTACAAACAAGGAACTGGGAGCTCATTGAAAATAAAACGCTTTTTAGAACCAAAATGACAAACAAAAGAAAAGGGCTGAGAAGGGGAAAATACTCCCAAGGATTGGACCAGCAGTGGCAGGTGTCTTTTTTTTA
>OMLF01009027.1:12298-43481 GCA_900302615.1 Holocentrus rufus
TCTTTTTTTTAATACAAAAAAATAACTTAAAATGAAATCGTTCAAGTTTACAGGAACATTGTAACACATGCTTGCTTATTATCCATGGCTGGATTTACAGCTTAGCTTGTGTTCAGACTTAAAATGTTTAATATTTCCAAATATCAAAGCAGCCATACTTTGATTAAAGAGCCAGGAAAAAAATACCACTGATGAAAAACAAACAAAAAAAAAAACAAGTGAGCTGGGGCAAATGCATTCTTGATTTTTGAATTTTCAGTGTGGTGCAAGTTAGTTAGTCACAGTCAATATAAAAGGCCTTTCAGGATCGCATTGCCTGAGTATTGCCTCGAGACACTCCTCTGGGTCCCTGGCCAGCTCCGCGCTTGTAGTTCTGTTGGTAACCGTCCTGGAGCAGTAGACAGAGACACAGCATTTTACAAACTATTCCAATAGAACAACAAATATTCCACAAGCTGGGGCAATGAGAAGTCTGAGTGTATTTTTCATACCCGCTGATAATTCCCATTTGAGTAATCCCGAGGTGTATTGAACTGGGTCTGTCCATATCCCGAGTTTGGAGTGTTGGCGAAGGGAGGGCGATAACTGTCATAGCCACCTGAAAATTGAAAACATTAAAAGTCACAATACTGTTCGCGACACCTGTAATAAGATGAGCTCCAACTCGTAATGACACAATGACTTAATATGTGACTGTGGGTAGTGAGAGTCTACCTCTGAATCCATTAGATGAGCCTCTGTAACCGTTGATCATGCCCCTGGCGTTGCGGGGTCCGCCGCGGGACATGCCTCTGCTGTTGTAGAAGGACTGAGTCTGCCTGCCGAAGCCTGGGCCCTGCTGGGAAGGCTGCGGATGACCTCCTGATTGGTCTTGGGAATGGAAGGCACCAACTACTAAAAAAAACATGGGGGGTGGGTACCATGCAAAAAGAAAAAGTCAAACTCCATGACATCAAAGTCAAATACATGGAATCACAGTGTGAATGAAGTGGGGTGGCATCAATTTCTACTCTCTATTAAAACTTTTTGTAATCACTCTGCTCTAACTCCACTCCAGGTTTTCCCTGCTTTAAGCAGTAAACATTCTGCTACAGGTTTTCAGCACTTACACTCCGTTTCTACTCCACTCTGCAATTTGTTAATTTTTTTATATCATGAATGCCTGGGCGAGTTAAAAATTGTTAAGACTCTTACGAGGACAGGTGGGGGGAAAAAACAAAAGCAAACAGCTGTTGGTTGTTTGTATTTGTTAAACAATTCATAATTCAAAACACTCTGACTTTACAACAAGCCACTCTTAGCTATAAACCACATCAGCTCCGTTTCTGCCACTCCTCTCTCTAGGCTAAACTCCACTCCCTGCTGCTCCTCAGGCAGAATTCAGCCTCCTCAGCTCACATACTCTGCATGGAAAGCAGAACCTGCATGGAGCGGTGAATGATTAAATAACAGTATTAAATAACAGTGAATATGCCAGGCTGTCTAACTGGAATCCTCTAATCTTAAGGGATACATGCCTGTCGTAAATGAACAAACGACTGAATGAGAAATCTGCCCCGATTCTGCTCACCAGACTGCAGTTGTTCTGACTGCATCTCTGTCTGCTCGACAGGATGCTGGGACTGGCTGCTGAAGCCCTGGTTGTAGCTGTTCTGGTACTGGTTGGCCTGGTTCAAAGCCTCCGTCTCATTAGCTGGCGGGACCGGGGCGTTGAGGTTGAACACCTGAGGGGAAAACAAGAGCCACATTGTATTCAAACTGAAACCAGAGGAAAGGTCACAGGCTCATTAGAAGCTAAGTCCATTACTCATTACTTCCTGGATGCAGCCGCTTGATTCAAATCCATACAATTTTCAGTGTGATCAGAGGGCATTTAAGGACTTTACAAGTAATTCCTGGTGGCAGACATGGGGGCTAAAGCATTTCTACTGACAGCAATGCTGCAGAGTTCACATATACAAACACTCACATTCTAGAATATACTATAAATGCAGAATGATTTTAGTACAGGTATTAGTATTTGTTCAGCAGTTTTGACTAAAATGAGGACATAAATTTTAGCACAAGGGCTTACTGTCTGCATTGACTGGAATGGTGCTGCGTTGACATTGATGCCACTGCTGTGAGGAGCTTTGGAAACTGGCTGGAAAACCTGTGTCTGAGAGGCAGGGGGGAGGGCTGTGGAGGGTGGAGGCTGCTCTGACGACAAGGACATGGAGGTCTGTTGAAGAGGGGAAACAGGATGTGAGATACACAACCAGATTTTTTAGATTTCAATCAATGGATTGCAACACTTCTGTCAGGTGGGCCATATCCCTCTACAGTGAACACTCCTCAAAACAATCTACAGTTTATTGAAATAATTTTGCATATACAAATAAGCAATCTATTATATGTGCATTGTGACTGATGAAACACATTTTCCCATATTTTCCTGCTGTCCTGACATAAAATATTGCTTTGGATAGCTTTTCTAATTTGACTCATCTAAAATAACTAAGGTCCTTAACGTGAAGTAATAACTGAAATTTGTTGTCGTAAAAATGATCAGTTCTGGACAAAAGCCCTCTCTGTACAGCATTAGTGTAATGAAGTGAGGCTGGCAATTAGATTCTGCATGTTGGTAATTTGAGTCAGTTATCTGGAAAGTGGAATAATTTACTGGGGGACCTTGGTAATCCATGGATCTGTCTGTAGGAATGTACTGCACAACACCACCCACAGTAGAGAAAAAAAACAGCAAAATCCTTTTGACTAGGTTCATATCTTTACATGTAACACAGATGCTGGGTGTGCAAATCATTGTGTGACCTTTAGATGTTGATCTCGGCGAGACTAACATTACCTCAAGACATCAGAGTTAACTCACAATACAGTAGTTTCAGTGAGAATTTTTACTGGCGTAGTCAGAGACAATCATTGACCTGTTCATTCCTAGTGGGGTAAAATTCCCCTTGGTCAAAGTAGTTCACCTGGATGGGGTCGATGGATTCTGTTGTGGGTCGAGGATCTGGTGTGTGAGAGTTCTGATACATGGGGGGCGGCGTGGGAGAGACGATAGGAACCTAATAAAAAGGAAAAGCAGATAGGCTCTCATGTTCACAGTTTCTTAATTGCAACCATCAGCATTGTCTATTCATGTTTTAATACTCACTTGTGTGGGCTCAGGTTGGACAGGAACAGTGTTGGGTTGTGATAGCCGGGACTCTGGGTGAACTGAAAAATGAAGAGCATTGACCCTTTGAGAACTACAACGCTCATTTGAATTTATCACATTTACAAACATCAGAGCTGAGCTGATTTTTCATGTGTAGTTTTTGAACAACCAGGTTCAACTTGTAAAACTTACCTGGAGGACACACCATCTGAGGCAAGTCAATGTTCTGAGCGGGTTTCATAGGCTGGGCAGATACAATGGCTGGGTCAATAGGCTGTCCGTCAAACTCCAGCATGGAGTCCTGAAAAAGTGAAGATGATTAGCACCATGCTGAGTACATATACTGAAGAATCACCTCTAGCACAACTCCTCACCTGCATGAAGTTGTACGTTCCCTGCATCTGTGCCATGAGGTCCTGCACTACTTGCTTCCTGACCATGGGGTCAGTGGGCGGTGCAGGAGAGGCTAAGTTCAACGGGTGGGTCTCCAGGGCGACGGGGGGCGGGGCAGGCTGCACGGGTTGTTGCTGCATGGCACTGACTGCCTGAGAGTGGAAAAGAGAGGGAAAATGGGTGAATGAGAAAAGGTATTTGTAGGGGGAAAAACAAAATTAAATAAAATAATACAGATTGCCATGACTCATGACAGTTGTACAGGCAGACTCAAGCCAAATGGAAGCTTCTAAGCACCTGAATTAGGTTATTTGAGCACAGAGTGCCTTAGGGTATGAAATAAATCAGAAAATTCAGAAAAAAATGCAAAACAGGAAAAAAGCCAACTCAAATCTTTAAAAAATAAATAAAATAAAATCTAAAATAACATCCTTACAGCATACCTCTGTTTCTGTGGTCCACTCATCTCCCTGTTCCTTTTCACTGCTGCTGTATGTGCCGTCTGGAATGAACTGTCTGTTTACAAACTGGAGAAAAGAACAGCCCATCACATATCGGCATGTTACTGAGGTAAAGAAACTGCATCATCCTCGTGACCCCAATGGCAAGAGGGGAAGTCATCTCACCTCTGTGGCTTCCACCTCAATGGGCTCTGTGTACTCCTCAATTATTTCAACTTCTGTAAAGAGGAACAACAATTCAAAGAATGCAGCACTGATATCTTTATTGCTTGATTAAATTAGCATTTTAAAAATAGAGTGTGGGGTTTTGGAGAATGATAATGACCTGGATCAACAGTCTGCTCCTCTGCTTCTGATGACTCGACTACTGCTGCTGCTGCTGCTGGTTCTTCCTCCTCTTCCTCCTCACACACTCCATTTTGGTGAGATGGCACCCTGTCAAAGTACCCGCTCTGCAGCACCTGGTCCAAAGTCTCTTTCAGTGCCTTGTCTGGCAGAGAAATAATAGCACCATGGAGTGAAATAAAACCTCATGCAACTAAAAGAGACATGCAGTCATAATATTCATCATGTAACAATAATCTTGGCATCACCTACACCTAACATTTTGTGAGCTTGGAAATATAACGGTCCGTCTGGGTTGAGTGCGGTTCTGTGATACTGAGCACCAAAGACCTGACATACCAGTGCATTGATTTCTAACAAAGAATATTTCCATAAAAGCAGGAATATTTCATTTTTGTAATGGCTTCTTGTGAGGTTCTCATAAATTACTTTAGACAAGTCATGGGGCAGACTGCATGCGTGCACATGCACCTGTATATGGGTATGTTTGTCTGCGTGTGTTTACGGTTTAGTTATTACACATTTATTCTAAATACCACATAAGCATAAAATCTGTTAAAGATCAAGAATGCAGTTTTGGACCAAAAAGAAAATAATAATTCCAAGCTCATAACTGATTAAATAGCCAACAAGTCACAAAATAGTTTCGCCTTTGGTCTCAGTAGCCAATTCAGAAAAATCAGTTGCCACATGCTCAGTAAAGATGTAGTTCATATTCACAAACTAAGATATGAGATTTCTGTAACTGGAGAAACGAGGAAGCTAACGTGTCAGATCTCACTGACCAGAGTGAGAGTTGTAACAGGCACCCAAGTTGAACACCTCACTGCTGTAAAGCTGATAAACAGTATGGAAACTGGTGTGAGGAAAAAGTGCCATTTTAAGGAGACGCTTATTTGTACAAGCAACTACACCTAATAGACGGAGTACGGCAACCGAAGTTATACAAATATGTCCATATTAGCCTCAGCTATAGCTTTCCTCCTATGGCAAAATGAATGTGAACCTCAATTCATGATATAAAAAAATGGAACCATATAGTGACTTGAATTTCTTACATACTAAGTACTGAGATTCCAAAACGGTACTATCATCATCATCATCATCATTATGTCTTAGAGTTAAAACTGGCCTGTATGTGAAAATATTGAAGGAGAAAGAACAAATTCTGGGAAAAGTTCTTCAGTTAGCCCAGGCCTTTCCACTTTTGGTTGTTCAGGCAAAGCAGGTCAACATCGTTTCCTTTGCTGCCAATGCTGCCAAGGCCAAGAGGTCTGCTGCTGCCTGAATAAATATCAGCCTGACTCACCAAGTAAGATCTCTTTGCTGAGGTGAAAGGGCTGGCTGGTGTCGTTACACTGAACTGGGTCACCAATATCCTTACGTGGCTCCAGAGAGCTGGCCAGTGGAACCACAGGCGACAGGGCCACTGGCACCCTGCCCCGCTGCTGAGTCAGGATAAGCCCACAGCGCTCAGCCCCCAAGCAGAATGCAGCAGTCTGTGCGAGTCCTAAGGCCAGACCGCTGAGAATGCAGCACTCCAATATCCCCAGGCCCTGATTATTCACATCGCAGCACTGCACACATGCTGCATTAACACAACGCCACGCACGTGCTACACTAACACTAGGAAGGTTTTATAGGCTCCATCACAGCAAGAAGGCTCCTGAAGGCATAATGCAAACATCATCATCTTGTATTGCCTATTGCCTTACTACCACCACTGCATCTACCTTCCTTGCTGAAGGCAGCCTAGCCAAGGGATTATCTAGCACAAATCTTTCCAAAATTATGTGACAGTTGAATTACAGCCAGGCTCCACAAAACAAGAACTGGAAGAATCGTCTGCCTCCTGATTGCTGTGTCACCAGCCCTCTGATTCAATCTACTCGCAATGTTTTCACCACTAAATGGTCAATTAATTAAAGACAGTTTGTTTTGAATAATAAGTGTCCTTTTGTCTAAGCTAATATTATATTATAAATCATTTCTTGAACTAATGATGATAAGCCAAAGCAAGAAATGAACCCAAGCAAAACATAAGGTTTTACTGCTAGCTTGCAGCCATGTTCCAAGATGGATTCACATTGCATTTGACTTACATGTTGTTCCTACCACAGCCTTGTCCTTCCCTTCCAGCAGGTCCCAAAGGTGTACAGATGCCTCTTCATACTGGTCAGCCAACCTGTGACATAGAGAGGACGTGTATCCATCCTTTTACTGTTAAAAAAAGAAAAAAGTTCCTTTTGCATTCCAAATCAATCCAGAGAATAATGCCTTAGACAAACCTGATGTTTTGGTCACGGTCTGGCCCCACCAACTTGTAGAACTCGTCTAGAGCAGTGAGGTCTGCATCTGTGAGCACTGGGGAGCCCCCGACCCCCTGCCTCAGCTCCTGTCGCACAGCATCATCCCCCAGCCGGTCCAGGAGGAACTGCAGCTCCAGAACCGTCTTCAACCTCTTCTGCTCTGCCTCCTCTCGCTGCAGCTGCTCCCGCCGCGCAGTCTTCTTCACCGCCTTCTGGATCTGACGGGGACATACAAGAGCCACATTAAGTCACAATAATAAAAGCCAGAATAAAATCACTCTGTATGAACATTTTTAGAAGACCTGAGTCATACTTACATCTTGTCCCAATGCAAGGAAGCTCTTCTGCAACTCACGGGCAAACTCCAAGTTATTGACGACTTCCTGGTATTTGGACAGGGCCTCCTGAAAAGAGGAAGGAGAAATTAAAGCGCCAGACAGTGTCGCTGTGTGCAATATAATGGGTCAAAGGCTCTTGTGTACCCACCAGCTGGTCCTGGTTGAGACGTTCCCCTTTATTCTTCCTGGCTTGATAGTCATCCAGTTTGCCCTGTCACAGAACATCCAAAACACAATGAAGGGGTACAGCATTTTCACACTTATTTTGCTGTACAGTTTTACTTTGGTGGTTTATCTATTGATCTATCTATTGACACCTGTCACTCACGCTTAACACAAACAGAGGTGGAGCTGCATGTTGTGACTAAAAGAGTGAGAAAAAAATTGTGCTGTGCTGGTACTCACCTTTTTCTTCTCCATGTTGCGAGCTTTCTTTTCGATGACAACCAGCACCTGCTTCAAGACCTCGGACTGTCCACCAAGCGAAATCTGGCCCATTGACCCTGGAGCGGATCCCACATCTGGGCTGGCAGACTGCACTGTCCTATTACCGTTCATCGCTGAGGGCATCTATAAATTAAAGGGAAAAGGTTGATGATGCATCAATTAACAGCAGTAAAAGCAATTTCCTAGAATTAAAATGTCAACAGGCTTATGTGATTACTGTCAGGAGCGTTAGGATCAGAAGTTTGGTTAAAGCCATCTTTGAGCAGACTGCAAAGCATGTTAAAAGTTAGAAAGAAATGCTGCAGTGTTTGAAGTCGGTGTTATGGCATAGCGTCAGATTGCACAATGTAGAAGGATGTGATTTCTTCTGCCAGTTAGATAGTTAACAATATTTCCTGCATCAATCAGTGATGAAATATCACATTTCTTGAAAGTACGTTTTGCCAAAGATGCAAATCTCAGACCGTTTTCAGTTATAGCTGCTCATGACAAAAGGCGTCAGGTACAAGGAGGTGGAATAGCCACTACAGACAAGCTCTCGCCGAAAAGAAGCCAGTTAGCTGGTTGTCACAGTGGGTTGGTAAAATGGCCCTGGCCGCAGTACGGTTAGCACAGACCCTTGACTTAGCTAGCATCTTCACGCACAGCTAGCTTGCTTGTTAGTGTATCAACGTGCGCTAGCTTCCAGGCAGCGAGCTACCCTAGATACACGGCTCCGGATGTACCCACCTTTATGTTTTATATCCACAGGGGAGCTTGCGAGTGAAATAAATCAAATAGCCAAGTATTATTGTGTTGCTTTATTTTCTCTTTCACTCTAGTGTGGGATCCGCCCCGCCGGCCTCACCGACAACTGAGACGGTTCGAAAGGCGAAGAAACTCTTTATAAAGGCGAAGGTCCCGTTTTAGCTGTCAAAGAAGTGCCTGACGAAATTAAATACTAACAAAAACCCCACATAAGGTTATAAGCTCATTAACAAATATGTTTGCATTACAAAGACAATTTATTGCCTATATGTCTAATGCTTGTGTATATTTGCGATGATGATGAATTTCACAGTTATTGTTTGTGGACAGGCATATTTGTGTACAACCTCCTGGCAGAAAATCTGCAAAATCATTAGCTTTGATTAGGCTATTTTATCTCGATCCCTACAGCATGCCATGTATTTTTGTACATTAGATATCACATCCTGTTGTGCTTTCCGCTGTATAGTTTGACATTGTTGCTGTCAACAACTGTCTTGCTACACTATAAGTCAGAACGACACAGCACTTTCTTTATACCCTAAAGGCACATCAGCATGAAGTTCAAGTTCAACATGAAAGTGGCTGGCTTACAGACCATCTGCTGTTACACTTGGGCTTTAGGATCTGCAGGCTGTTTTCAATTATTTATTTCTATTTACTATTTGCAAAACATCAATTAGCATGCTGTAGATGAAAGCCCTAATTTCGGATGTTAATAAACATGGTAAAGAAAAAAAAAAAAAGGGAAAAAAAAGCCACACTTCAAAAAAATGAAGTTTTCATTTTAAATTACTGGACAACTTTATTAATTATTATTATTATTACTATTATTATTGTCATTGCTATTATTACTATGATGATGATGATGATGATTATTACTACCATCATTATTATTGTGGTTGTTACAAGTAGTAGAAGTAGTGGTATTTTGTCTAAACGAGTTGGCATGGCTTAAAAAGGTTAAGCATCACCTCACATTGGCTTTTTGCCTAGACCTTAATACTCAATCAAAGCCACAGGGACTACACACAAATACTGACAGACTTGGCAACATATAGAGCTGTTGGATTCAGCCTTGTGGTCCTTGAGCCTTCAGGGTCCCACAAGCTTCAGATAGCCTACATTTGAAGACGTTTTGCCACGTTTAAAGTGGACGGTGAAAATCGTGTTTTCTGGATATTTTGGAGGGTGATGGCTTTGAAAGCTTTTAAACCTCCACCATCCCTTGGAAAATAATCATTTGACCAAATTTGTTCAGAAGCAGGTTACATAATAGTATAGGTGACAGTTTTAAGAGAATACTGAAAAAAAGGGACCTCGTCAAAACAGTAAATCATGAACCCTCTAGCCATTTGGATGCTGGGTTGGAGGTCCGATCCCCACAAGATTACGTCCACCCCATGAATGTATCCTGAAGCCAAACTTCCTGCTCCCTACTGCCCCTGTGGTCTGACCTCTCTGGTAACATGCGTAGAAGACACATAAGGATGTGTGACTGAGAGCTCTACAAAGTGTTTGAGTTTAGGGTTTCTAGTTTGAATCCCAAAACCAGCTGGGAAAATCAGAGCTAAGCCCAGCTAGTCTGTATTACAAAAGTGAGCATGAGCACGCACACACAGGCAGACAGACAGACAGATAGATAGATAGATAGATAGATAGATAGATAGATAGATAGATAGATAGATACTTACAATAAATTAATGTAAAATATACTTTAATATATTTATCCAACAATTGGAGGAAAATAGATATGTTTATGCTGAAATATACAGTGGACAGGGCTTGTTTGTCATCTGCAAGCCACATCCTGTAAATGCCCAGTAATACAATATAATCCAGAAACATTTGACTGAGGCTTTAACTGCTGACTGTAACTTTAAAATCCAATCTGTATTTCACTACAAGTCCCCAAGTGGAAAGCCCAGTGCTTGAGATGTAGCAGGTATCTGTTCTATGCACAAAACTACTTCCATCCCAGGGCACCCATTATCTTATGTCTGAACAACAACAGCAGGTGGCAGTAAAGCACAGTAATGTAATCAACACTTTACTGAAGTAAATGCAGAAATGTTTGGTTATGAGACTCATCTGACTGTGGCTTATATAGGGTTACCATCCATTTCTCTGGATAGACAGACCAGCAAAATACTCTAAAATTTAAAATATGGACAATCTAATTTTATTACATGCACATGCACTGACACACACCCAAATACAAAATGAGTCAGAGAATAAGTTCCCAGCTCAGAACTATTCCTCTGATGAGACTTTTTCGTGCATTTGCTCAAATTTCTTAAATCCAGAACCATGTTATGATTTTAATTTTCTGATATCTTAAGAACTGTGTCAGTACGTTCTTCTGTTTTCACATCAGATCAGCACATTTGCGTCAGTGTCTAAGAGACAGTAAACTGACCAGAACTCTTAAGAATGTGGGACCAACTTGCATGAGGTTTGGTTTGGCAAATACAGGAAGCAGTTAACATGGCTGCACTGCTCTCTGATTGTGCTGCTCCACTGAAAGCATGTTTTCTTTTAGGGATAATACTGATTATGGGAGGATCCCAAGGGTGAGTGAAGCTCCCTTTCAACGAGTGACTCATTTCCGCAGCCTATTGTGTTTCAGTCAAACAACAATACAGTCTCCCAGACCTGCCATTTGTTTCTTCATGGAGAACTAGGGTGGTTCTTTGTCTGACCTCTGACCATTACACCTAGAGATTTTTAGGTTGCTCACACTTCCATAGCAACAGTGAACAGTAAAACATCTCCACCTTCACAGACCTGTGAATGGTTCATGAGGAGGGCTCTGAAACAGTGGCCAATTATCGCTTCACTTCAGATTAGGCAGGAAGTGGTATCCTAGCTATTGCTGTTCCAGAGTTTGTGCTATCAAAGAGTCAACACCATGTCCAGAGTTACCCTTATTCCAGGAAATAAGTTTGTGTTAAGATAGCCTGTGATGGATGACCACATTTGTTCTACCGCTAATTAGGAGAGAGCAAATATTATCTCATATGATTTAACTCGATGGTGTTTCATTTGGAAATCAGTGAAATCACATCCTGCAACATAGAAACACTTTGATACAATTAATAAATTCACATCACTGATTGGATGATAAAAGATAGGAACAATAGCTCTTTTAGAGTAATTGTACTGTTTGCTTAGCGCTGACCCTCATTTTCCATTTGCTCTCAAATTCCACAGGGCCTTCAACTCCATAATGCTCTCAATACCAAACAGCCAAAACAGGAAGCTGGACATGAGTGACACCACTTCCCAAAAGGTGGTCTACATTTTTAACTGTTTGTTCCCCAAATCCCATGTCGGGCAGGAATAAAGTTGGAAGAGTAGGCTGGAATGAGCTATTAATGATTAGCTTCTATGTTAAATATTGGTAAAGTAAAATCAAGACATTAGCTGTGCAAAAGCCTTTTCCCTCACCTTTTCTGCTGTAGAGGAGGAGCCACATGTTAATGTCAAGTCTACAGTGAAGTGACCCATATGTGTACGCCTTCTCTCTGGTGACATTTAGAAACAGACAGGGCCTTTCCCCTGTAATGACGAGAAGACAGTTTTTATGGTGCGCCGTAAGCTTCGTTACTCCTATCACGCTGAACCATCTGGAGTCGACCTGCCTATCTGGGAAGCCATGAGAGGGGTGCCATCGTGGGGTAGGAAGTGAAGGCAGAGTGCACCAACCCCCCAGGAAAGCTGCATCTCTGCTTGCACATCCTCTGGGCCTTCTCTGTCAACTCCACAGGAAGTAGTGGATGACTATCATATCAGCACTCACTTTCTCCTCTCTGGTTTCTCTTGTGTCATGAATTTGTTTTTGAGCCTTGGCTCTTTCGCATTTTGAGAGTTTTGACGGTTGGGAAATCATTGTAACTACTTAAAATATTATGCAAAATAAATGTCTGATTTGATTGGTGATGACAGGGCTAACAACCCGTTGTTGTGTGAAAGCCTCCAATTATGGTGATTTTTATGTTTCCACTTAAAATTGAAGGATTATGAGTTCCTCTGTGGGTTGCGAAACTCTTGTGAGCCTTTTCAAAACCCACTGGATAACATCAAAAAGCATTGTCATCCAGCTAAAAACATGTCAGTTTCATTTCGTTCCTGAAAAGTTGACATTTTTGGAGAAGCAAGGTTTTTGCCCAACAGTGACAAAACATACCAAGGCCTTGTATTCTGTGTTGTGGTGTTGTACCAAGAACAATACGCTACAATACAAACAGTCATCTTCGTTTTTCTATGGAGGATTTTGTGGTTTGAGTTTTATCTCCGTGAAGTTGCTGTGTTTTCTCTGCAGTTGGCACAAGACAGTGCCATGATCACCTTGCTCGTGGGCCTTCTTAGCTTGGTATCAATCTAGTAAGCCTACACAGTCCAACAACTGCCTAGCCCGAGGGCGCATTCAGCCTACATTTAGAGTTTGCCTGCGACCTTCCTTGCATCTGCTGAAGAACTGATTCTGGCCACCGGAGTGAGGTGCTTTATCTCCCTGCCCAGTCCAACTGCTGTCTCGGTCCCTCCCTCCTGCAGGCAGCCCTGAGGCACTGGCAGTAGATAAGAGGATGGGTACAGCAGCTCTGAGTTTTAAAGGACGGCTGTAAGGACACAAACTATGTAGAAATATCATTGCATTCACCTCTCAGAAAGAATATCTCGATTAAAGCTCAACAATTTCATGTTAGAAATGGCCCACAGTTTCCCCCCCCCAAAATGTATCAGCTAATAAATTTATTGGGCTTGTTGAATCCTTCTTAAATGACAGTAAATGACATTAGATAATAAAGTCATACAACTCTATCTTCTTTCTATTTATCTCTGTGTGTGTGTGCGTGTGCGCGCGTGCGTGTGCCGAACTCATTAGTCTCAGTCAGTCACGACTTACTTCACGCCAACAGAGCAGGCAGCGCTGCGTTTAGCTGTCGCTTTAAGAACGATTTCCCCCCATTGTCAAACAGTCGTGAGCAGGAAGAGGGAAACGAAAGCAGAGACCGAAGGGGCCCGATGTATTTAAACACGATGCTGCACAACAACGGTGATAGCGGCTTCAGTTGGAGGAGCGCGTCTGGGGACTGTCGGGATAAAAAGACGCGCGGACAAGGAGACACACGCAAGTGACCTTTGCTTGGATTAATGGCATTTGAAGGCAGCCGCACTCCTCAAAGTCGCTGTCGGATGATAAAATATACTTGAGGGACATGGAAATGCCCCAACGGTTTGTTGCCTCAGGAAATGATGACAGTGTCCTCCATCACCGTTTAGCGTGAGACCTAATATTTTTTTTGTCTTGCGGCCATTTCGACTGGACTCAATCTCCTATGAAAATAATCGCGCAAAAGCGAAACCTGCGTGTAACCCGCGTCTTGTAGACTGTTGGAACAGGTGCAGCGCGTCTTGGCGTTTGTGTGCCCACAGGCAGCCTCGCAGGTAGCCCACTGCCGCTGACCGGAGTGAGCTGGCGTTGGACTGTGAAGCCTAATATATTGATTAGACTGGACGTAGCGTTTCTGGAATGACATCCACAATAGAGAGAAAGACTCTGGAAGCCAACGAGTAAGTATGTTGTCATGGGATATTAATAGGATGCACGCAATTTCTTGCAACAAGCGCGCGCGCGCACACACGCACATACACACTCAAGGACACACCATATCACAGACGTGACAACCAGACTGTCTCTCAGGCACTAATTGCTGCAGGCTAATAGCAGGAGATCAAAGAAACTGGCAACTATTATACAATTAATTAATTATACACTTAACCAAGATAAAACGTGATCCAGAGTAGCTTTGTGTCTGTGGAAAAGGAGGGTACACATTAGTTCAGTACTGGTGAGAATAAGTTAGGTTCTGCTGAAAACAGACTTAAAAGTAAGCTGACTGAGGCTTATCTTTGCAGCCTTTCCTGTCCAGAACAAAGTTACATGTACAAATTACGATACGGTGTATTGCAACTTATTTGTTTTTTGGTAAAGCTACATTTTCATAATTGTCAGTGGCCTTTTTGCAAATATTTGCACAAGTCACTGCTTTATTTCCGTTTTTAAAGTGACCCTCTACTCTTTTGTGGTTGGCTGGTGTTCCTACTGTAACAATATGGTGTGGCTCCCTCAAGTGGCCAAAATGTCATTAACATAATATAACAAAAGATTCACTGATTACAACAAATACGTCCAATATATGGCAGTGCAGGAAATCATTCTTGAAGTCTAGGCTGTGCCTTCTTAAAAATTCTGTTTTTGCAATACCTCAATATGACTCAGCTAATGTCTTTAGGAATCTTGCATTGTTTAGATTAGATAAAGAATATCTGACATGCTAACTTGTTATCTGTCCTCCATAGGGAGCCAGTAGACGAGGTGCTCCAGATGCCACCGTCTCTTCTGACATGCGGTGGGTGCCAGCAGAGCATTGGTGACCGATTCTTCCTGAAGGCCATCGAACAGTACTGGCACGAGGACTGTCTGAGCTGTGACCTGTGTGGCTGCCGGCTGGGAGAAGTGGGCCGCAGGCTCTACTACAAACTGGGAAGAAAACTGTGCCGGAGAGACTACCTCAGGTTGGTTTTATGCCAGGCAGCTTTTTCTGCAACAAGTTATATTGTGCCGTAACATCATGATTTAATCAGTTTGTTCAGAAAACACAAGACACCACTTACCAGTGAGGTGTCACAAGGCTGCTAGCGTGATCAAAGAAATGTCAGCAAGAGTCACAGTCTGACAGTAACTTGGACTCACATGACTTGCACACACCTTTGATCGCTCTTAATTAGTTGTGACTTAAGAGTACATGCTGAAACAGTTTTGCCAGATTGTGTGGATATTTTTTTTTTTTTTTTTTAAAGAGAATGAGCGCTCCACTGACCTTGAATATTTTTACTTTATATTCAGCCAGTAGGAAAGAATAGAGGGAGGCAGAGTAGGAGAGGCACAGAAAAACAAGAAGGATTCTTTAATAATAATGATAATAAAGTTATTATTATTATTATTATTATTATTATTATCATCATCATTATTTAAGGATTTAATCTTAAGGAGTGGGGATGTCATCAGAATCAGTACTTACATACAAATTGAGTATCACAGTTTTGGAAATGCTACCATTACTAGTGCGTCGCACTCTGTAACTCAGTTTCAGCCTGCATGTTTTAAACTTGAAACAATCAAAGTTTCAGCCACGCTTACAGAAATGTGACTTAAAATGAGAGAACATAATCATACCCAGCTGCAACTATTATTTTCACTGCAGATTACCTTATTCGTTATCTTTTTGATTAACTGCTAACTCATTTAGTTTAAAAAAAAAAAAAAAAGTTAAGCAGCTATAAAATGGAAAGCAGCCCAAAAAACAAACAAACAAAAATACAACATGAAATTGGAAAACAGCAATCATTTTTAAATTAACCATCTCATTTATTGTTCCAGGAGGATATTTCATCGAGTTCCTAGAATTTTGTTGGGCTGCTTTGTTTTCTACTTAAAAGCTAGAGACCAATGTTGCACTTGCACCTCACTGTTCTTATTTTAATGTAGACTAGATGTTTAAATACTTGAAACACATACAGTCTCTATTTACCTGTTAATGTTCATACAGTTTTTAAATAAAGGACTGAGCCAGGTGATTTATCCACTCAACCAATCACAGGTGAGGGCTTTGTGAAAAACCCCGAGCTTCCTCCTGTGGTTTCTTTTAAAGTTTCAGGAGTGCTGTCCCACTCATAACGTGTTCTTCTAATCCACCCAGGCTCTTTGGTCAGGACGGGCTCTGCGCGTCCTGTGAGAAGAGGATCCGTGCATTTGAGATGACAATGCGTGTGCGGGACAAGGTGTACCATCTGGAGTGCTTCAAGTGTGCTGCCTGCCAGAAGCACTTCTGTGTGGGTGACCGCTACCTGCTCATCAACTCAGACATTGTGTGTGAGCAGGACATTTTTGAGTGGACCAAACTCAACAGTAACAGCATGGTCTAGGAGAATCTCCTCAACACCTCGATGGACTGTTCCCCTGCCCCTTCCCACTTAGCTAATAGGGAATGAATCATCACTGTTACACAGACTTTGTGTAGCCTTAAGCAGACTTTATCATGCATCTCATATCCATATGGAGTCACTGCACCACGGGAGGCAGTGATTTCATCTCTGCATTGCTCTAGAGACTAAAGGTTGCACCAGCAATGAGAATTTTTTATTTTATTTTTTGCCTCATCCTTGAATGCAAAAACACTGGAAATAGGAATACATGCAATAATTGCCATTTGCTATACATACCAGAATTTTAGCAATGAACAAATAAATGTTTAAAGTTTGTTGTAGTCAAACACTGTTACATCACCTCAGTCAGGCTTGAAATGTCCACAATCTTTTGATATATTTTTAAATGGAATAAAATCTTTCCAATGTCCATTCTGAAGAAGCCCTACTCAGAATGATTGTGCTGTATTGCCAGGTTGAACTGGTGGCGCCCTCTAGTGATGGAGGGAACCCATGCAATACCAATTTTACTGACTTGGGGGAGGTTTCCAATGTTTGTTTTGTAATTGTAACAATTCTTTAGACATGCAGCCAAGAACTTTTGGATACGTACATGTTGAATTTATTAAATAAACTACAATTAAAGGAAACATTGGTATTTTTTTGGTCTGAATGTGTTCCTGGGAGCCACAAAGAAACATTACGTACAAATTCAAACGGACATATCTGCATGTAGCCTATCACTGCCTTTTAAGAAGACACAGTATTATATCGCAAACATATGTATGTGACAAAATAACAGTAGATCTATCAATGGGTTGTTTTTCTGTGTGATGTATAAATATGTACAGTTTCATTTTTTATATCTGTTCTTAGCCACAAGAGGTCACTACAAGATTTATATATGGCATTCGTTTGACTTTCACTGACAGCTCCCACTGAGGTATTTCAGGGTTTTTTTTAAGTCAAAGACCAAACGTAAGGACAGTTTACTGAATAAGACATAGATTATTGCAAATCTAGGCTGTGGTACAACTTTTTTGTTGTCTAAACCCTCTTTTAGGGATGCAGAATAAAAGAATAAGTCCCAGAGAGAGCGAGAGATTGATGATAATGAGGTCATGATGTTCTGGGCTGCAACATGCAATGTTTCTGGAATTTTCTCCTTGCTGTCTGTCTTCAAAGCTGGTGCCCATCATCGTGGTTATGCTCTCTTCTTCATGTCTGCCAGCTGTCAGCTCGCTCTGAACTGGCCACAAGGCGTGCTCCTCCAGTGCCATCCCGCAACCTCCTGCCATCACCAGTTATCTTTACAGGCCTAACATACATAATTGAATCCATGAATTCCGCTTGCGTGTGAGGTCGGGAACGAAGGCGCCTGACCACACCGTATTAAGGGGTGAGAGAAGCAGCGTTAACTGACATTAAAAAGTGGTTAAAGAATGTGATCGGGAAACAATTTGCAACACATGGTAAAGGCACAGGAGGGAAAAACGGAGAGGAGTGTATAGAGAGAAGGCACCACACAGAAGCTGTAAGATGATGTCTTTAGCCAGATCTGACAGTAGTTTATTCATGGATGAGGGAGGAATGAAGGAACAGAGGAATTGGAACAGAGTTAAAACCCACCCAGGCTGAGATGACGCTCTTCCTGAAAGAGATACTTATGGGAAAACTAATGAGTTTTCCCACAACAGAGATGAGAATATATAGGCACAAAGAACGACGCTGGGCCTTTGCTCATTTGGAGGTCTGCAGATTGAAGAATTGTCAGTGTGGCATTGAGCAATACTTGAGGAATGGCTCCGTAGAAAAAGTTTACTCCATGGTGGTCTGACCAACAAATCAGCTCCATATTGAACACCAGACCCAGGATGTGTGGATAAGCAATATGTTAGCTACGTAAACATATAGAATATTGCGGGGTGCTTTATTATACTAGACTATAACTTTGGATATATACCATGTAGGACAGCTGAGGGAGGGTCAGTGTGTGCTGGAGACCCGCTGCTCCTCTGCTGCAGAGAGTTCACTGAGTTTAATGGGACTGGAGCTGAGAAGAGGCCAGGTCTCATCTCACGACATCCACACAGAACACACCGGCCCACAGAGACTCTTAGCACCGGCCAAGCGGCCTGTGTTCCATCGCCCTGCTCTCCTCTGTTGCCCTGCAGGCTGAGCTTTGCCAGAGCACTGCCCTGACTTGCACAGCAGCCTCAGCAGGACTCAATAAAGCCCTGTGCCTCTTGTGTCATCCCTACCAGCTGTACACAAGGCCGGGAGTGTAGTGCTGTGTTTGTGTGCAGAAGGAGGCCTGTTTCATCTCCAGTGCCCATGTCACAGCAGTCCTGTATGGGTAAACCTAAAAACATCCAGCTGTGCGCATGGAAACCAAGGAGACTTTTTGAGGATGAAACCGCAATGGGTTGCAGCTTGTTTTTATCAAACAGCTCACCCCACTGAAACAACCACCACACATCGTCCTTATTTCATCTATGATGCAGTGCTCAATATGAACAGCAGATGGCGATTCTGGTCCAGGTAGATTGATCTGGTGACGTTTGACGGGTAAAGGGTGAGGAAAAAATTGTGTGCATGGGAGCGTGCGTGCACATGGTTGAAAATAACTGAAAGGCAGATAAAGGGAAAGCTGGTTTTGCATGGGTGCCAGTCCTAGCAGAGATTAATAGGAGCGGCAAAGGAACTGAAATTGACGAGCCAGATTCAAAGCGCTACAGACATGACAGTGGAGTTCAACGACACCTACAGAGGAAGATGTGGTCGGACAATTATCTGCAGCACAACGGTGATAAATCACGGCATGGCCAGTCAATGTCAAGCCCATCTGACGAAACGAGTCAACTGCTATTGATCATGCCCGCCTTGGGTTTCACTTGCACTCACACTTTATCAGATGCAGCTAATTGGGAACATACTCTGTCTGTGGTCCTGAGAGATCTGTCTGTCAGGAGTTGCATTCCTGCTCCGATTCTCTGATAGCCTGTATTGCCTGCAGTGCTGGGGAAGGAGAGGTTGTGGGAGTAGAAGTTGGGGGGTGGGGTGGGGAAGGGGCACAGCAGCACACTCAGAGGTGGATAGGTGAGTAATAAGCGTGCATCCTTTAACTCTCGCCCAGCATGTCTTCTGACTGGATTAAATATGTGCCGAGGATTTATTAGCTAGAGGAGCTCCAGGGCCCCAGCAAAACTCCAGGACCCAACTGTCTCCCAGCTTGCACCTTCACTTCTCTCCCACCTTATATTGTATTTTTCCCCCTTTCTACCTCACACAATCTCCCTCACCTATTTCTGTCGAGCTTTCCATCTGTTTTTACACTCCCACTCCTTTGCGTTTCGAGTCTTTCAAGCCTTCCTCCCTTTCATTGTCCTCTCTGCCCGCCATGTGTATGGATGTGTGTTGTGATGGATTCTGTGATTATTATGATGATTATTGCTGCCCGCCTGGATACCTGCGGGCCTTCATGTCAGGCGAGGAGGCCTGAGGACAAAAGCAATTTATCAGAAAACACACATACACCGATTTACATTCGTGCACACATTCACACACATATACACATCCTGCATGGTGTGTAACACAAAGTTTTAATACTTTTAGTGACTCATTTTCCAAATATTTTTATGCTGATTTGATCGACAGATCCTACATTGTCACCAAATCAGTTGGAAGTTAGTAAAAGTTAAAATACTCTAAATGGACAAAAGTCTGTGATGCAAGTGTAGTAAATCTGTTTTGAGCCAATCTACTGTATGTCTTTTACATATGTTTCTTGGGCCATAAGTCATTTTCCTCCCTAAAATGATCCCCATATGTTGAGCAGTGTTCCTGGCTTCTGATGAACCAAGTGCACATTGGACTGGAGGCTCTGCCCCGAGACCTGCTTTATTCATAGTAGGAAGAAACTCCTGCATGGCTATGGCCCATATGGGATGGGTGGGGTGATAGGTGCACCATTCATCCTCTTAGACTGACAGGGGCAAACAGCAATATTGGGTCTCCAGCCACTTCTTTCACTTGGGATAATAAATGTAGCTGTATGTCAAGACCACATAATATGGATTAGAAACTACAATCATGGGAATTATGGGCTTTATAACTCCAAAACCACCGACTTATTATTTTGCACGGCGAACAGAGGAAAAAAATGAACTTACATGACACATGAAAACATTCCTGCGAGCAGAGTATGACCATGAGTGAGTGGATACTGTGTTACAGGTCAAAGGTGAACTTTTGTCTGTGCTGAAGGGGGAGGGAGCTGCACATTATAAAGACTAAACCTGTCCAATAAAGTAGAAAAATGATTTTCATAAATGAGACTATATTTTTTGTGATTCATCCTTTTTCTAGCAGTGGTTACTTCAGACAGTGTTGGGGTTGTGAACAGTATAGTGATTGATTTCTTTGGTTTCTGTCATTTTGTCCACCATTTTTTTCATTAAAAGACAATGCCATCATGTATGTGATATTTCACCCCCACACATTATTCCACTGACAGTATATTAGTATCATACATATCTCACCTCCTGTATCATATGTCATAGGAATCACATGAGTTTAGATCTGCTCCATTTAGATGAGCATGAAAAGGGCCTCCTGGTATAAATCTAAACCTGACTCCGTCCTCCTCCACATCAGGCATCAGTGAAAAGCCAGACCGTTACCAGGAAGCAGACCGTAGCAGTGTAGTTCTTTTTCAAGCAATCAGCGATGGAAACTCCAATTAAGGTGGTGGAAAAAGGTGGCTACTGCTTTTTAAAAGCAGCGCAGATGTGCAGGTAAGTGACCAGGCGGCAATCCTTGGCTACACAGTGTTGGGCTCACTGCAATTTCCGTCTCTAATTGGACTTCCCACGCAATGCCTGCTTCCAATCAGGCCAGAGAGGCAGCACAGGCACACTGGCATGGAGAGCCAGGATGATGCTGGACCAGAGTCGCGGAGAGGGACAAAGATCATGGTGAACTTCAAAACAGATATCCGTTTAACAAAATTGCCTGGGCAGGGATTTTTAATAACACATTTTCAGGCCTTGTATGGCTTGTGTCTGCACAAACACAAAAAAGGGACAAAACTGCTGCCTAAACGCCCTAAGCACCCTATGGTGTTGCCACCCACCACAATATAGAATATTTGAGCCTCATCGATTCTCTACACCTGCTGTTCTAAATCCTCCTCTAATGTTTAAATCCTGGCGATGCCATCCTTACTTAAGTTTTTCTCTCTTCCCTTAGATTTCCTCTCTCCCGGAGTTGCCTCACCTGGAACCAATCTGTAACACAATCAAAGTGTCCTAACATGAAAGCTCAGTTCCTCCCTTTGATAGTCTATTTCTCTCCACACTTGTTCTTTTTCCTTTTCTCTGGTAGCTCTAACAGCGATGTCTGGAAAGAATTTCGCTGAAAATAGAGACTCAATCGCTTAGCATTATGCAAATTTTCTTGAGACAATTCTGTGGTGCTCTGCCTTCTGCTGTGCAGACAACAGAATGAAGCCTCTGTCTGAAAATAAGCTGTGCACAATGAAAACAAAGAGCCTTGCTTGTTGAGAAATTGAGAACATTGTTGCGAAGGCCTTGAAACATCTGAGGTAGTGAAATGTAGAGAAAAACTAAATGGCACTGGCCATCCAAGTATCATTTACATGTATTTGTAATCTAGTGGTTAGAAACCAGTTGTTCAAAAGCTACAGAGTTTTTTTTTTTTTTTAAACAAAATGGGAAGCATGAAATGTGGAAAGGATGGTGTAAGATTCTTCTTCTTTTTTTTTTTTTTTTTTTTTTTTACAGCTTTTTCTGTGAGCACATAAGTAGGTTTCACTCATCTAACCAAACCATTGATTGCAGCCTCTTGATGAGTTGATGCTTACAGTTCATTCTGTGCTGCTTTCTCATCAGTCATCCAGCACAGCTCCAGAGTGTGTCCGGGATAGCAGGGTGATTAAACTCTAATAGCAGCCTTTTGAGAGGTCCAGGGGGATTTACTCCTGAGTCAACATGCCAGACCCCATTTCCTCCTCACTCACTGCTGCCTCTCAACACCCAACAGGCTCCAGCCTCAGTAGATCTCCACATAGACCTTGTATGGAGTGAGGAAACCTTGAAAGTGACCCTGCGTAAGGCCTTAGATGTACACACTGAACTATGCCAAGAAATGTCCCATTTCTCCTGAACATTAAGCATTTGCTTGAATTGAAGGTTAACATTCAACAGCTTACAATAAACCCTTAATTAATACACATGATTGAGAGTTTTTCAATGTGGTATTACATTCAATGTTGCTGCATCAATTACCTGAACTATATGCATTCCATACTGAAAAATCACAGAGTACTATATGTTTCAATGAATGCCAAATAAATGCCTATATTTATTTTTATTCACGTTGATAACATTCATTAGTAATATATGTACAACAAAATGTATTTTGAATATATCTGAAGATATACAGTACACTCGGTATCCACTTTGTTAGGTACACCTAGCTAACTGGTAGGACCGCCTCTAGTCACCAGAATTTCAAAGTAATGAAAATGTTTCCCAACAATCTTGGTCCATGTTAACTTGATAGAACCACACAGATCCTGCAGAATATTTGGCAGCACATTTATGCTGCAAACATCCTCCTTCACTTCAGGACAAAGACGCTCTATTGGTTAAGATCTCAGGATTTGATTAAGGTCACTGTACCTCATCAACAACAACAACACTAAAGGAAGCTGCAGTGTTCAAACCATGTTCAGTTGGTTCTATGGGGCACGATGGATGCCAAAGCAACTTTTCTCATTCCATTACGCCACCACCAGTCTGTACTGTTGACATGAGGGTTTTAAGAATTTAAAGTCTGACCCTTCCAAACATGTTGTAGTGGAAAGATGATTTGTTCAACCGAGAGCTGACCAAAACAACAAACCAAGAGTGTTCCCACTCTTCAGTCATCCAATTTCTGGCGATCAGTTGTCCACTGTGGCTTCATCTGCTTGCTCTTAGCTGACAGTGCAGGAAACCAACATGGTCTTGTGCTGGTGTGGCCTCTTCACTTCAAGGTTCAATGAGTTGTTTGGATTCTGAGATGCCGCTCTGCACATCACTGCTGTTCTGAGCTGTTAATTGTATATTTGTGGCCTGCCTGTTCTTTTCTGTGCTCTCTCATCTCTACAAAGCATATTCACTCATAGGACTACCACTGACTGGATCCTTTTTAGTGCACCATTCCAGGTTAAAATCCCAGGAAGCAACATATTTCTGAGATTCGGGAATCTGTTTGTCTTTCACCAGCGTTCACTTAAACCATGCCTTGACCCCATGTTTCATTTGTAAGTGACTGTAAAAGGAAGCTGTTTGCTGATGTACAGCATCTAGGGAGAAAGTCTGTTTCCATTGTTCAAAATGTACGTTTGAATAAATATCACTGAACTGCCAATTCTGAATATTGTGAAACATCAAGTTATTTATAGAATGTATTTTTTTAAGTTCAAGATATACTGATAACAAAATGCCAGCTTTTTATCCAGATTTGTAATGGTGCTTTCCCCCAGCTGTCATCCACAAAACTGGTTGCAGATAGCGATGGAGGCGCCCAACACAGTGCTAACATGTCAGACATCTTGTTTTGAAACTTCCCACGAACAACAACACAGCACTCGTTATCTTGAGGCCAGTGGCTTGGCTGAAACGACTTATGCTGCTTCTCCATGTGACTTTAATTGAGTGATTAGATGTAATTCAATAAGCAATCGAAGGTCAGTGCGCGTGAGTTTGAGGCGTAAAGCAAAAGAGCACTGGTGAGTGGACTCTTTGTCCATGACCTTCCATCATAGCTACTACCTTTCAGTCTAAATCACGCGCCCTCGTCGGCCTCTGGGCAGCACCCCTGCATGGACCCCACCATCCTAATTGTCCAGGCCACCAATTTCAACAACCACGTATTTTGCAGGTTTAGTGCTTTGTCCTGCCATGTCTTGTGTTTGCCATGTGAGTCACTATCTTTAGACTGGGACCAGCTACACAAAAACATCCCGATTATTATTGTCTGAGCGCAGAATTTCCACAAATACCTTTGCTGTGGTGCATCCAGCTTTTGCTTGCCTCCAAGAGGGCCGCATTCAGTCCAAAGCCATCTTACCAGACATAGCAGGGGATGTTACCCACTGCTGAAGGAGATTTGACTACTTTCAACAACTGAAAGAAGAAATCCTCAAATTCAAAGACGTCAGTGACAGATGTCTGTGAAATTACTCAAAACTGTGACACAACTCATCCCAGCTTGAAAGATAACCCCTGCGTGTTAGTCCCACACTCACGCAGCTGTTTACTGTCAATCTACCCCAGCTCATGCAAATTTGGCAGGAAATGGCTGGCATTATACGAAAGAAAATGAAAATGGCCCGCTCCATAGCTTTACCATGATGCAGTGAAATAGTTCCATAAATTACTTCAAGTCTGTTAATTCTCAGGCTAAATCAAAGTCCCCCGAGGACCTGAAGTCTGTAAAATATGGCTCATTACGAAACCAAAGGGACATGAGCCCTCAGTGGGATTAGGAAGTCAAGACAAGTTATAAAATAGAACTGAAAATGCTAATTTTAAATCCTGGATTTTTCAAATGTCAGAAAATTCTCGCCACCATTTGAGGAGCTCCCTTGTGGAAGCAATCTCGCAAATGTGCGTGGACAAGTGTATTATCCAACATGTGTCTTCAATGCTTGGTCAGTCCACTTGCCAACCGTCATATTGTTAAAGATAGACTACACCCTCTTGACTTGTGCCAAGAAGGCCCATAGATTTACTGTAATACCCTGCAACACAATAGTGAGAGCAAAGGCTTGTAGGGTGGCCAGAGGCTCCGTTCTCAAGTTATATGTTGTAAAGCTTTGTTACAATAATTGTTACAGACTCCTGGGAGGGATGCTGTGATGACTACTGCAGCTGGCTCAGAGCACATCTGAACCCACAAATCACAGTTAAGTCAGGATCACATGCTGTTTGTCTGTACGAGCGTTGGCAAAATGAGCGCGCACTTGATGTCCAGACACTAACATGATAATATCCACCACTGAAACACTAATGGGTAACACCTAACACTATCGTTCTCTTTCTCAATAAAGAATTAACTTCAAGTTCCAGATTCATTAGAGCATAATTTCATGAATATCATAAGGTTCATAGTATTGATAAATACACTCATGTACAATCAAATATATCCAAACTGAGTATAAAACCTTGAAAAAAAAACATATCACAGCAATACCAGTGTAGTAATTGTGTTTATTTTCTGCAACACAAGTGAATACATTTTGGCTAAAGCCAGATGGAGTTTTATGTTGTGTGAGCCCAAAGTGATAAAAGTTGTTATGCAATTATATTTGAAAATGTAGGAACTGTACATACGGTCTAATGTATTACAGTCGCCAACAAAAAGTGAGAAGTTGTTTAAAGTGGCAATGAACGGATATGGCATGAGAGGGAAGGCGACATTGGCAAGGATGTGAACAAACATTGTCCTGTAATGGTGCTGCAGGGGTGAATAGGATACCAAGCCTATGCAGCCGTTTGAAAGAAGACAAGGCGGTTGTTCAACAAGTGTCCTCCGAAGTTAAGTGCAGGGAGCATGACTCTGATTAGGAGCCATGTGAAAGAGACTCTTTCTTGTCTCCATGAGGACATTCCGGCGAATTAGGAGGATGAGTACAGCTCTGTTTGTCACTCTGAGGCGACCTCGGTCTCTTGGGTCAGTGACTACCTGGGAGCCTGGCGAAGAGATGCATAGGAACCATGTGATCCATCTGCATGCTGCTCCACACTGCCGACATTACAAAGGGCAGGTATGGAGCAACCCTGAGTTCAAGAGGGCTGCTTATCACAAGTGGGAAAAAGATATCAGTAACTGTAACTGCCAGTGTTATTGTTAATGTCAGTTATTGGGCTGCAGATGACCGAGCAGGGAGGAAAAACCATGTGAACCAGATAAGACAGCAGTTATGAGCGAGAGAAACATTTTGTACTTTTATCTTTCACTTCTTCATGACAGAAATGTTTAATGGCCTCATGTAGTTTCTAATGTGAGTGAAGTTGGGGTCCTTATGCTCAGCCACAGAGTCAGCCAAGAGTTCAAAGGGGAGTGTAACTTGGCCAGGATATTTTATGATGCAGCCATGAAACCATATCTGGATATTGCCTTCTGGGATACTGAGCGTTCAAAAAAACCAAACCCCAGAACAAGAAGCGAGAGAACGAACGGGAGAGATGGAGTGATAAAGGAAGAATGAGGCAGAGAAAGTGAGAGAATAAATCTGGTATGAGTGGGAAAAGTATGAGTGTGTGTCTGCATGTGGAAAGAAAGTGGAAAGATGGAGAGAGAGTGAGAGGGTTAAAGGAAAAGCAGAGGAGAACCAGAAATACCAAGAGCAGAGAATGCAGCCGAATGGTATTTTGTTGTACGACGCATGCTGCGCCCCAAGATGTTGTGGGTCCCACCCTCAGGGGTGTTTATGAGACCAGAGAGCAATGCTGATCGCCTGGTGACCTTGCAGCCTGATCTCCACTTCACTACAGCTGCATAAGGGCAGGCCAGCCCCACCAGTCCAGCAGAGACTCGCGAGTGTTCAGTATCTTACTTTCCTGTTTCCATAATCAATCCTGGTCCATATTTGATTCCAGACATCAGTGGTTCTTCTACGATTGTATGTTTTAGTAATGTTTTGAGTATTTCAGGTTCTTTCTATAATAATAAAAAAAAGATAATAATGGAAAACATTAAAGGTGCATTATGCAATGAGGACCATGTAGACTGAACTTTCAAATTTTGTGCTTTCTTTTTTGGTCTAGAGTCCTCATTGTCATGCTGATGATGAGAACCATGTAGACTCAGCTTTCACTCTGCAATTCACAATTTTTTTTGTCAGTTGAGTCTACAGAGTCCTCACTTCAATGCAATTTTCCATGATGCAAGATTTAATTTCATTGGAAAACTGAGCTTTTAATGGTATTTCAATTTGTTATTTCCGCTAAAAGTTGAGGCTCAATATCTTGTGGTGGCCACTGTTGGATGAATACCCAGGTAAGTGGGAGGAATAAAAGACTGAAAATCAAAAGAAAAACGGCTTTGTGGCAAAGCGGGTAGGAAGTGTAGGTAACCAGGGTTGGATGAAGGTAAAGAAAACAATCGGGTCAAGAAGTGCTCTATTCTTTTGACCCCCCCTGAATGCATGCAGGCCGGTGGAGGGGTAGGGGGCTGGGCCAGTCGACCACTCGCCCACAGTGTCTTCCTGTTTAACCTCCTTTAAAGCGAACTTTCTATTGGATTAACATTGGCCTGAGGGGGTAGAGGTAACTCCAGCAGGGAGAGAGGGGGTCAACCGAGTGTTTCAAGTGAAAGTAGAATTTGGGGCATCTGTGTTTGTTTGTAATGGGGCATGTTTGGGGCTGGTTCTGACATCCTGCAAAGCCTAAGGGTTAGGGCAGAGGTTAGCCCTCTTAGCCAGGGTGTATGGGGCTCATACCTAAGGACCAGACATTGGCAGCTGTTGTTGAACTTTGGGCGTCCTTACTTTTCAGATGCACCACCATCAAGTTTGGACATAAAGAGCAATTCGGACTTGTAATTGCTGACCTGTGAACCTGCACCTCTCCTCTACTCCTCTCGTCCCTACAGAGCAAGTTATCAGAGGCCGTGGCGTGTTCATCATGATGTCAGCACACCATCCTTGGCAGAGATAAAGGCCGCAAACAGCTTTCCGATGACAGCTTCTCTCCTCACCTCCTTGCAGAGATTTGATTTCCTTGCAATGGCCCCTTATAGATGTCTACTTCTGGCCAGCAGACCTGTCCCAGTTTGAAGAGACACATCATGCTGCTTGTAAACGTGGCAAGTAAATGTGGACCTCTTGCTGCTTGAGCGCTGCCTGTGCAATATCTGCTAAAATCGTGCCTTTGACTTGAGCTCAGATATGTATGGTTTTAGGTCAACAACATTAAAATCTCAAACTGTGCATTGAAGGAAAACACTGAATATCAGTGACAAAAGATTTCAAGATTCGTTGAAATATAAGTGTGGGGCAAAGTTAGCCCTGCACTCCAGGAACGGCCTCCTATGGCCCACCACTGAAACTCCTGAGGTGAAAGGTTACTGGTGTGACAGTGCCGGCTCATCTGAGAGTCTCTCTTTACCCCAAAAGCAAAACACTGGAGGGCAGAATGGTGGGCTTGTATGGCCACCCCAGCCCGACTCCCCAGGAGCCTTGCAGGGAGGCAGAGAGCCCAGGATCAGGGATCCCCCCCTGCACAAATACAGACGGGGTCGTGGGTCATCCGGGGAGCTCACATGAGGCTTTCATCCCAGAGAAGCTCATTTCAGGGGAATGTGACTCTTTCCCTATCTAGATAGGAGTCCTCCATGAGCCCTGTGTGGTTGCACTGAACCCTGGATCGACAGACATGTTCCCTCAGACCCCGTTTGTTTTGTTTTGGTCCTGCGTCTCTGTGCACATTGCCTCGCCTGGTCCAGACACTGCTGTGGGAAGATCAGGCCGGGTCAGTGCACACATGGGGTTTTGTTACAATCCAAACACTTACTAAAACTGTATCAAACAGGGAGAGAGTGGAGACCTGGGTAAAAAAAAATACTGTTGCAGTATTTCTGGCTATTACCTTGCATGGTCTTTTCTGATGTAGATGAGACGAGGGCAGTGGCTGACATAGATTCAAGTTCCCTAATCAAAATATCTGCAAATGCTCACATTTTCGACTATAAAACATAAACATAAACCAATGATGACCCACAAATACTGCCTATAGCTAAGCATGTTACACATTCTGAGGGGGAGACGGTAAACCTCAGGGTGGAATGTAATTCCCAGAGTATTTATTTAGTTCCCTGCCTCTATAAAACCAATTCAAATGTAATTGGGTTATTACACTGTTTAGATACGATGCAAGCCATGTTATGTCTGATTAAATGAACACAGTCATTTTCCCAGCCTAAATACCAACATGTACACAAAACAGACAATCTTCTCAGGCAATAATGCAGGTTCAATTATAACAATTTAGAGTTTAGTAGACAGATATCCACAGAGAGGCCTGCCGTGGACAGCAGCCTGTTTCATAATGACCTGGAAGGATATGAGTTTAACCTGTAATCAACTCTCTAGGTAATTTAACCTTGTTGAAAAGGACAAAAAAAAAGTCCGCATCTTCATTAAGTAACTGACTGAAAATAACTGCCAGAGTAAACAATAAACATAAGTACATGGAAAAGCAAAGAGTACCATTTTCAGATTGAAAGCATTTGACTTCCATAAAGCTGCCCTTGAATGTGAGTCTTTGTATGAAATGGCTTGAGACATTGCAACAGTGTGCTGTGGTACAAAGCTGCGAGTGCGTTTGCTTCCACAAAAAGAGTTTGCAAGAATTTTCAACTCATACAAAAATGGGAAAGTATTAAAATGCAGTTACAGTAGTAGACTTGTGAAATTGTACAGTATGGCGCCTCTTTACGTGCTTTTCAAAATGATTTGAGAACAAAGCACATCTGGCTTTTTCCAATGATATTAAAGCTAACATCAAAATTACAGGATATTAGTGTAATCTTTTCAGAATGCTTGGCACACGGCGCAATTTCTGTCTGCAATCAATTTGCACAGCATTAACAGAGAGACTCATTATCTTCATTATCTCCTGTGTTCGTTTGCAGCGACTGATCTTCCACAGCCTCGCGCTGAAGATGCCCTCTAGCTGTCATCAACTACTCCTCAAAACGTCGACATTTAACACCAACACAGTGATGTTTAGGCTTTTAGGATACATGACTATTGTACATAAAAGTGTGCATGTGTATGTATATATGTATGTGTATGTGTATGTGTGTGTGTGTGTGTGTGTGTGTGTGTGCGTTTGAGTGTGTGCATGTTCCTCTCTCGTGATATTTACAGCATGTGTCCACAACTGTTCAAATACACTGATGAGAACCATATCCTCAGAAGTTGTCCATATGTCCCCAGCCTGAAAAATCAAGAATGCTGCTCCAGTTTTTATATTATTCTAGTGAGTCACCTCCACGTTTATGTTAGCACTGTAAACCAGCATTCCACACACCACCATCCAAATGCAAGACATTTGACATCTATTTGCAAGCACAATTTACTTTACATGCATTTACACTTTGTTAACGAGGTAACGTAAATCTAGATTTTAAGTCCTCTTTGTTTCTCTGTACCTGAATATCTTTCTGCACATGTTGAATTGAATATCTTTCACATTATGTCGTAAGTTAGTAAAATACAGACGACAGCGCAATAACAGGCCAATAACCCTTTATTTCAATCCTCTGGCCAAGAGAATAATCCTCTGGTTATTCTGTTGATTTTTTTTTCATTTTGTTCATGAATATCATAATGCATGCAATACTTTGATGGTGAAAAAAAATTGGCTGGTTATGAATTCCACCAAGTGATTATTTTTTCATAGCAGCATTATTTGATGTTTTTTTAATGAGCATTTTCAAAAACCTACACCAGACTGATATTACTTACTATTAAAAAAAAATACAAAAACATAGTTGTATAGCATGGATACCCTCAGATTACATGGGTGTACCTTTCTGTTCCTCCTTGCTCATATGTATCTCTCTATATATATAGTATATGTGTGTGTGTGTGTAATGAATCCACAAGGCTTGTCTCGGCTGTTGCAGTGATGATAGATGGAGGTTTTCTCCTGTGTATCTCTGCCTCATGGGTTAACTACCCATGGCTAAACCAGATATAGAGCTCAGAGATGAAGGCAGCACAGCATCTCCTCTGTCTGCCCCTGCTTGGTCCTGTTTATTGAATTATAGATCAGTACAACCGCTGCCTCTTTTTTTTCTCCCCTCATCTCTGTTTAATTTGATCAGAGAATCTGCTGATGCAGTGTGTGCCCAGCTCATGTGAAACCAATTTGACGCTACACATAAAAATCTGGTGTCTCTCTCTCTCTGTCA
>OMLF01009028.1:20646-46399 GCA_900302615.1 Holocentrus rufus
TTTTTTTTTTTTTTTTTTTTTTTGAGTGGATGGGGTGGGTAGAGCCATTGTTTCCATAAATAAATCACAGCAGCTAACACATGGAATTTTGCTTTGTGTGTAGTGATTATATAAGATATTGTGTAACCATTGTTTTTTAATTACAAATCCACTGCTAGTTTTGATTAAAAACAGACACTGTTGCTCATTATTGACGTAAACAAGACAGGAGGACCATTGAGGGATAATGAGAGGTGAAGAGGACCTTGTGTCATCATTATCATGTGGGTGTGTTATTGCTAGATGATGTGGGATGTATTTAAAAGGCTGCCTGTTTTTCTTTTAAAAATGTGAACCATGAACCCCAGAGAAACCCTACCATAAAAAGGAATAAGTTGAATAATAAATGCTGCTGTGTTATGGTCAGACAAGGACAGAACAGAACTGTGCACAGTTAAAAGGTCACAAACTACTGTTGAGAATAGGTAAATAAGATGCGCATTTTTCAAAATGGACAATTAGTGCTTCTGTTGCTCATAAGAGGTTTCATAAGAGATTACCCCACACACTCACATAAACATATGAAAACTCGTACAAATGCAGAAGGGCAAGCTGGACGAGCTGAATTTATTCCTGAGTGGCGGAGGTATGGGCGGCCTGCCTTCCTACACCCCCGATTTCTACCAGGATGAGCCCTGGGTGGAGTTCATCGAGGTGGACACGGAGGATGCAGATCCTGGGGAGAAGGAGGACGACCAGGGCTCAGACACGCAGAGGCTTCTGGGTCTGGCCCATCCCGTTGGGCAGCAGACACACCTGGGCTGCTCACATGCCATCAGGTACCACAGAGACTTTTTTTATTTGCTCTTTAATGTTATTGCTGCCGGACGGCTCTGCAAATATGGCTTTCATCTTCTCTCATTTTCCTCTTCTATCCTCTCTGTCAGTTTCCCTGATGATGACTCAGGCCGGGCCAGCTGTTATGACCCAGATCTTGCTGAGCAAGACGCCCTGATGCTGACGTCCGCCCTGCTGCCAGGCCAACCTGACGATGGAGAAGCCCCCCTAGATGTTTTAGAAAGAAGTCCAACCCCTGAGAGAGTCCACACCCAGCCTCCAGGGCCCCAGACCTGGATCAACACGGACTTCTACGCCCAGGTCAGCGACGTGATGCCCTCCGGCGGTGTGGTGCTGTCCCCTGGGCAGCAGCTCAGAACGCAGGAGAGCACCTCGGCCACAGAGGAGGAGACGCAGAAGAAAGGACTGGAGAGTGGAGATGGGGAGGAGATTGATGCAAAGAAAGAGGGGAAGCAGAAAGAGCTGCAGTTTCAGTTGCTGGTGGTGGATCCGGAGGGAAGTGGCTACACAGCGGAGAGCGTTGCCCGGCAAATTAGCACTCCCGCTAGCTCGCCCATGCCCGGCCAGGGCTACCACACCATACCTCCTCAGTCCATGGAGACCAAACCCCACCAGGAGGCCTTCCTGCCCCCAGCAGCCACAGCGGGGGACTTTCAGCCCCTGTACATTCATCCTGACTCCCCCCCATCCCATTTCCTCGCCCCTGTCTCAGACTACACAGTGGTGCAGGATGTGGACTGCCAGCACAGCCTACTCCTTAACCCACCTCCTGCCCCGTCACCCCCACCCTGCTTGCCTCAACAGCCCCTCAAGGCCCTACCTGCCATGCCTGTAGGATACATTTCTCCAGACCTGCTGGGGAACCTCTCACCCTGAAATGACTATGAATCCCATAAGGCCTTTGGGTGTAAATTCAGTCGAGCAGGAAGTTCCTCACCGTCACAGACAGCCTGCTTCTACCTGATTCCTGCTGGAAACCAAATAACTCACAGCAAATGGATGAAACTGTGCAGGCATTTGTTTGTTATCAGAGAGAGCTGAAAGGGAAGCTTGAAAAGCTGAAAAGTTGTATTGTTGTTAAAACTCTGCTAGTGACTAGAAGATGGTGTTTCTGATAAAACAAATGGCTTTGGAATTTTGGGAGCAATGAGACATAATCGTGTCAGATAGCTTAAACAGAGACTTTAAAAGTGCTCCATCAAATCATGTGAAGCGGAGGTTGCCAAAAACACACAATCAAAACCAGTTTGCTCTATTTCTAGACATCCATGCACCACACATAAACAGATAATACGCTGACGTTATGGTTGTAATGAGTGAAAAAGTAACAGCGCGATGCTAAATATGCTACGTCTGTGGCTTAATCGTGTTCAGAACAATGATATTGCTTAAGTCTTAATCTTACAGAAAACTGATGTCAACATATGGCTGACTTGGAGAAGACAAGCACATTCTAAGCATATTTTTGAAACTACATCTATAACAAGTCATCACGATCGTTTACACGTCTTGCTGGCAGAGATGTTTAGTCGGCCTGCTCTTCTCGCAGTTATCACCTTATTGCGCTTGGTGGCTTATTTTCTATTCTTATATTTGTTATATTGCAAAGTCATCTTATTGGTGCCTCACCAGGGATATATTTTTATATAAAAGGCATTAGTTAAAGGAAAAAAAAACACCCTAAAACACTTAATGTGATCATCCTTGTGGATAAGTGAGCAATGGGGATGAATAGGAGGATATTTTTAACTACAGTAAAACATCAACAACATTGAAGAGAGAGGGCTTCTCTCTAGACTCATCATTTTGCAAAGATGTTCAACAGTGACACACAGAAACCTTATCAAAAGAAGAAGAGATGCAGACTTCTTTAATTGTCTATAATACCATGCAGCAGCAAGACAGTGTTTTAAACAAATTGTGACTCTCACTTTTTTTGACTGGAAACTCTCGCTCTTGTTGTTACCCATGCTATTTGTGTTGATATCACTCCTCACTTTTCCAGAGCGTGTTAAAAGTTATATTGGGAAAGGAAGGAGATCACTAACTGAGGTAGAGGAGAAACATTTAAGTAAGGTAAAAGACAATGCTTCATTACAAAATAGCTCCTGAGATACATTAAACATCACAGATTGATAAGAAAACCTTTAGCAGTGTAAGAGCATCCAAGGTGGGATTTCCTTTAACCTGTCTCCTCATAAAGAGTTAAGAGTTTATTTATTTTCATGACTTTTTTACATGCATCCTTTGAATATCGTATTTACAACAATCACCTGTTGCTGTTGCAGTAGGAGGGATTTTACACACAACCACAACTGGGGGCTGCTCAGTTCATCCACAGTCCTGTGCTGTTGTACGATGAGCAGGGATGCATAAAGTGCCTTGCTCAAGGGCATATTCATGGTGTTGCATTGCAGCTTATAACAGCAACCAAGTCTCCTTTATAAACAAGAACCCATCACTGAAATTGCAGCTTTAATAGAGAATCTATGTGGAAGTCATCACTTTGCATCATTTTGTGTGCCATACATTAGCATATCACTTAGTTTGTTTGTAGTCCAAATCTCTATGGGAAATATGAATGGGATTTTTGAAAAATGACAAAAAAAGAAGGGCTATGTGGAACGGATATCCATGATATAAAGTATGATTTGTTACAGGAGTTAAAATTCATCCACTTCTAATATTGAATTTTGGTAGCAAAATGGTAATCATTGGGGAGCAGTGTGTAACTTCTTGTTAGTTTTTTTTGTTGAAATCTTATGTTGTATGTTCAAATAATTTTTTATTGTGTTGCATTGAAAAGATTTCGAAGTTGTTATTGTTCATATATGTTTAGTTTATGATGACAGACTGCCATATAGCTACGGCTGACTGTTGTAGTCCTTTTTCCCATACGAGCAGCAACTGTCGATTTAAAAAGTAACTCAAGGACATAAATTCACAAAGGTGATGTTAGCTGATGTATTTGATTTCATGCAACAAAACATAGTATAGCTAGTAAGGCTCTTTGTGGCACAGACTTTGTTTTTGGTGTTTCTTGCAAATCCCATCCATAGTTTCCATAGGGATTTCAGACCACACACTTCATGTCGTAAATGCCAACTTACAGCTTACAAAATTACACCAGACTCAAGTTCTCTATTTGAAACTTTACTGCATATGCATTGTACTCTTCTCACCTTGCTTTGATATTGCAAGGATAATAACTGGAACATGTGGAAAGTGTGTAATTTTTTTTGTTTCATACTTTTTATCTGCCAGGTGTAGCGTGGTTGTACGACCTTGTTACTGGCTTGCCCTTTCTGTGATAAGGTATGCTTAGATATTGTGTATATGTGCATAATAAGCAAAATTGAATTGATGTAAAGCCTTTCTGCATAACTCTACTTCTAAATACACGCACACACACATGCACACACATGCAGACATCAGAGAACTTGTTAATCATAACAGTGAAAACATTTGCCTTAATTAAGACCACTGTTCTTGCCTTTATGAAATAACCTTATTGCATATAAACTGAAAATTGCCTGAGCTCGCATCAGCTTTGAAAATAGATGATTCAAGGGTGGAGATTGTTTCTAGGCCACTAGCCCACGGGTTGCACTTTTCAGATCGTGCTTGCGCAAAATTGACTGCATGTGGAGATGGTCTGGAATATGAAGCCAAAAACCTCAAACAGGGCAAGTGCTCAAGATCCTGTCTTAAAAAATAGTTGGCCTCACAGACAAGCAGATAGATGTGGGAGCTCCTTCAGCCAAAGCCTGAGGTCAAATAAGGTTTATTTGTGTGTGTAACTAGGTAGGTAATAAAGTGTGTGTTGATGTATAAGGGATGGTTTACATAACAGAATTTTGATCAGATTTAGATGCAACACACATTTTGTGATACTATGTGATCCCTAGTTAGTTTTTACCAAAATCTTAAATTTAGAAATGTATTTTTGGTCAGAATCTGTTGCTCAGTTTATCAGTCACTTTCACCTTAAAGTGTAAGCCCTTTGCTGCACTGACAAGGTGTGTGTTGGTGTGAGAAGATAGCAAAAGAGAGCCTCTGTGATGTTTTTATGCTCCTCATATGTCTTCAACCTATGAATAATATAATGAGGACTTGGACAATATGCCTGTGACACAAACACATCAGCATAGCATATTATACACAATAAGCTATTTCAGTGGAGAGTGTGTGTGATGCCAGGTAATATGTGACATGACACAATGAATTTTCATAGGAACGACCCTGTGAATGAGTCAGAGAGATTTTGCTTGTATAGCATCAAATGAGCACATCTAACTATAAACAAAACATAATTGGTAGTGCAGAGAAAACAGAGACCGACTTTGAATTATGTTTTTTGTTTTTTTCTCTTTTGAAGTCATCCTTGAGATAAACAGACAAAAGACTCAGATTGAATAGGTCCTTTGTATCAGACAATCCCCGTGCATCAGAGAAATGAAGACAGAAAAGCGAGAGCCATAAAATGACAGAATTTTCAATGTGAATATGATAATAATATATATGTGCCATTCTCTCTTCTCTCTCTGTCTCTCTCTCTCTCTCTCTCTCTCTCTCTCTCTCTCTCTCTCTCTCAACGAGCTCAGTGTTCTGTTGCTGCTGCCTAGTGCTGATGATACCAGCAAGTCGATGCTGTTCCAGAAATGTCTTAATATATATATCTATATTTACTATTGCTGTAAAATTACAAGTATATATTTTGTATGTCATTAATGTTACTAATCAGAATGTATTGCTGCTCGGTACATGTATTTTGCCTCCATTCAGCCTTATTGTGGCGAAGGGTCACTCAAGAGAGTGCAGCGTTCATGTGTACGAGTGTGACTGTGTTGTGATAAAAAGATAATTTCTGGTATTGTTTATCCTTTGAACAGTGTCAAAATAATGATATTTGACATGGGAATGGTCTCTGGTCTGGGTAGCTAAGGATTTTGCCCAAAACTAGAGACACAACACGGTTGCCTAAAAGCCGTCGCCATTTAGCATTTTTCCCGCCAATCATAGGACAGCAGAGCTCAACAGAAGAACAAACCATGCAGTTATGAATAAACTTAGGCCAGATTGCCCTCAAGTCACAATAAAATATTATTATCACATGAAAAATTCATCAATTATCCTTTGAAAGTGTAGCACCCAACTGAATATTCCCAGACGCCTCTCTGTCTATATGAAGGAAGATCAGATTATGGAAAAAGCACTGTTTCAGGTTCTGTTTCAGTTGTACATTGGTGATTGTGAATGTGTGCAAACTGGAATGTGCAATGCAATTATGTTATTGTTGCATGGTAGTAAAAAAAATGTTTAATCTCTGAAATGCTTGTGAAAAGATTGCAGAGAGGAAGAGGAATTGGGGAGCCCTTGTTCAGGCTTACAGTTGTTTACTGCATTGTGTCTGCAATTTTTTTTTTTTGCCAGTTCACAGTAAGCTGGTTCTTAACATAGTGTTAAAGTTTGCGACTATTATTTCAAGCTTGTAAATTACAGACACTTTCAAGCAAGCACTTTGTACACATACTATATCTGATGTTTAAGGAGTATTCAGATTTTGTGTCTCAGACTAAATCAAGTGTCTGAATTACCTTTTATAAAACAATGTTTTTTTTTGTTGTTGTTTTTTGTTTTTTTTGTCGGCACAGTAATTGGTCAATGAGGAACTTTCAGTATCGATAAGCTTAAATTCTGTTCTACTAAGTTTGTGTTTATAGGACATACACTACCAGATTGATAGAGTGACGTACTGTAATGGAGTATTTAATATTTGCTATGAAAATTATAAATAGATAGAGCAGATAGATATAGTCTGCTACGAAAACATATCAGTGCATTAAAACATAGGCTGAGTGAAGAAGTTAGTATACTGTTACTTCACGCTCTTGCATTTCTCCCAATATGTGATTCAGTATTCTATCATTGACAAATGTGTTTGACAGGGCTACGGCGGTTTATAATGATGTTTTATGGTGGCCAACTTCTTGGTTTTGCTTTGGTTCAAGGGTTGGATTTTTAGCCCAGAAATTTCTTGTGTGCTGGAAATGGCCTTGTTTTTACTATTCATCAACAAAGTGCATTCAGCCAGACGTTTTTCAGCTTGTAGGCCAAATACTGGGGGACATTCTTGCTTTGAGTCCAGCTGTGTATACAGCCATAATTTTACAGGATTGAGGTCAGTGGCTCCAAACTGTTTATAATTATCATTATATGATTGTTGTTCATCTCAAAGCCGTTAGCTCACCTCAGCCCCATCTCATCTGTGGGTGGGGCAGCATAAGTAATCTGTTCTGTCTGTTTCTCTACGACCTGCTTCACCCAGGTTGATAAAACTCAATATAAGAATTTAATGCTGTATGACAAAATATGAAACCGTTTGCATCACAGTCACAACTGTGAAATGCTCAGCTTCATCAGGTATCAGTATGCATCAGCTTCACTAGCATGACTAGAGCCCAAGATTGGAACCACTGTCCCGTCAGAGTGGCAGAGAGAGGAGTGGAAACCTAAACAGCTGTAGTACTCAGGACCAAGAACAGCTTTGATCTTTGATGGTTTGATGTTGTTCTCCTGTCAATCGAGCCTCTCTGGTGTTGTTTTTGTGATCAATATTTTCCAGAAAGCTACAAAATAAATGTATATACCTTTATCACTGTGCATATCTGTGTTGTTCATTGCATTCAAAATATAAACATAACAAATAACGATAGCTTATGATAGTAAACCTAAATACTGTCGCTGAATAAGCTGAGTCTGTCATCCATAACTGAATATCTCCCTACACGTTTGTACAAACAAGCAAACATGCACACCAAACAATAAACTAGATGAAATTACAACTTACCCCTTGTGTGTGCTCGGCTATCCAGCCAAGAACAGCTGCCTCAAGCTGTACCTGGATTTTCATGCACGCACATTTCAACAGTGGACAGACTCAGTTAGGGACGTTCAGTATTCTTTGCCAGCCCTGTTCAGGCAGTCCAAAATATTTATAAAAGCAATATGAGGGCAATGTTTTAGTGGTATTTTATGTTGCCGTAATGCTTACAACCCCTTCCAACTCTGCAGACTGTAGACTGGATAAAATCTCCCTTATAACCTATTCGAGTATTTCTGATGGTAAAGCAAACATAATTTAAGCTAATTAAAGTTTTGAATTGGAGTTATTTAGATCAAGTGAATGATTATCATTTAAAATAGGCGGTGGGCGATCTGTAATGGATTCAATTTAAAATGCGGCCCACCCTGTTCACAGGGCCTTAACTCACTGACAAACTGTGTAATTGGGAGTAAACCAGCAGCCTACTGCACAGAAAAGGTCAACTCAGATCAGTGCTCAATGTTCTGTGACAGGAAAGGGAACTGATTGAGAAAATGCCTCTCTCTCCGTGCTGCGAACTTGGTTTGTATGTGAATGGGTTTGTGTGTGTGTGTGTGTGTGTGTGTGTGTGGTGGAGGAGGAGGAGGAGGAGGATATAGAGAATGTACATAAAAGTGCTTGTTTGTGAGTAACAGAGAGGTACATTGTGTCTGTGAATGAGTTCACAAATGTGTGATTTTCTTTCTTGCTCTCTCTCTGTTGGGCTAAGTGGAGGGGAAAGCGCTGCAGAAATAGCCGTTCATCCGGGGAAAGCATATCGGACAATTAAGACAGAGGCTGTGTACTGCGCTGCTCTGTGTGGGGCTGATTGAATCAGAGAGACAGCCACTCACAGCTCTTCGTCTCAGGACATTGCAGGTAATTACCCATAAGTCACTGTTCCCCTGTATTGGATCTTCGGCCCAATTACGCCCACACAAGCAGTCCACCTAGGCCTCATTTATTACCTCCAGTTGCTTGTTGACCTTTTCAGAGACACAGTCTGACAGACAATTCAGATACATTACACCGGGGAGAAGATGCTGCATTCGGACTCATGAAGACCATTTCAAAGGTTTCCAGTGGTGCCTTGACCCGATGACATAAGAGCTAACAGAGACAATGTGCTTTTAACGTGCTCCTGGTAACTCATTCATAAATGCTGTGCACAGCTGAGTCCATTCTTCCAAACCAATTTGAAACTCAACCAAAACACAAACTGAACCAAAGCACCATCTGTTACTTCATACTGATCTTTTTCTTCTTGTCTAAATTTTGTGTTCAAGTTTACTCTAATATATGTTTAAAAGACTTCTACAATAAAGAATTTGCGCACTGACACTTGATAATGATACTTTCAGCTCTGCACTCCTGCTACCTGGCTGTAACACGTCTCACACAAATAGTTGAAGTTATTTTCACTCAATCCATATTATGAACCATTAAATGGATAATTCCTGTATTTATGAACTGGGGCCCTATTTTCCCATGTTTTTGGGTTCAAATAATATATATTTTTTTATCCTTTTACTTGTTGCTTGTACATGTTCTCCCTCTTTTCAGTGTGCTTGAAGTGTTTCTGTGACAGTAACTAGCCAGCTCCCTCACTCCATTTATTGTCTAGCTCGTTCAACCATCGTTGCTCTGTCCCTCTCTCTTCGTATACTACTGGGCCTATCAACCCAATAGGGTTAGAATCCAGGACATTCGTTGCATTTTCTGGGCGAGTTTATAAAGCATACTGCTGACAGAGAAAGTCAACACAACATAGAGTAGACACTCAGGAGAACAACAGTGTAAAAAGTGTCAGAGGCTGATGGAATCTGTCAACAAGCAGTGGTTAAAATAGGTCAAATAGCCTGATGCTTCATGACTGTAAAAAATCAAGTGTAAACTTTGTTGTTTCATATGTCAGCGAACTAATTTGCCTAATCTTCTCAGGTCTTCGGACGAGGGACAAAATCAAAGCCATCATGGAAAACCCCTCTAACCTTCTCTACAACGAATTGTGGCACAAAGCAATAACAACTATCTACTTTATAGACATTGCGTCCCCACACACAACTGGTGGAGATTTGCACTCTACTGAATGCACTCCTTTATTTTCTGGAATGATTTTGGGGGAAAAAACACTTTCTCAGCCCAATACCATACTCTTGACACCAGTTTGGATTTGTTCTGTATTGGACTTCAAAGACAAGCTGCACCGTCTTACACAGATAACAGCAGTACAAGCATTGAGGGTAACACGATCCCTCTGCTTTGTCAAAGTCACATGTATTCAACTCTCCAGGCACGTGCAGGATACTTACCAAATGCCTTCGAAAGTCACTCCCCCAGACATACAACCCATGTCAGACCCACTCACATATGTCATCCTGCAAAGCAAATTTGGATCTCAGCATGCCTAAAAATACCCATTCGCTGCCAATCACTGCATTTCAACTCAGTCTTTGGTCATGAGAAGGCACATATGAAAAATGCAAACCACAGGGACTCATCAAAATGCTGCAAGAACCAAATTCCCACCAAATCACCCATACAAAACAAAATCTGGCATGCAAAATTCACGTCTTTTCCTGCCTGTTGACATTCCTTCAGCTGTGACCTCATCACCCGAACTGGTCCTCTTGGATATGTGCATGTTGAGTCAGCACTGTTTGTACAAACTGGGACAAAGATCTTGATAAAGGTTGTGTTCCGAAATGTCAACAGGCAAGGTGGTAAAAACGCAGCATAAGCGAATTTTGAGTGCGTGGGAAACTTCATTAAGTTCTCTATCAGCAAACACAGACACACATACACAAAAAATAAGGAGGCGAAGTCAACTTAACCATCTTTATTCATCTCTCTTTTTCCATGTTTTTACAATCCACACAACACAATACAATTTTCTGTGCAGGCATCAGGTTTCTGGGTGACTCTTGCCTTCCCCTAGAAACCATCATTAAAACAGAATGTATCAAACAATTATTCAATACTCAGTCTTAACCATCTCACTTTCCCTCTACCTTTTTTTTTTTTTTACCAAACAAAAAGCGTTGTATAAATGTGTGCAATTTGCTAATCACATAGGTAAATCTAGAAAATGGAAGAAATAAAGCCAAATAATTTCAAATGTGTAAGCAGAAAGCTGTAAATGATATACCTGAGATACATTGAAGCTTGTGGACACTTACAACAAATACAAAACAATGAGGAAAGTAATGCAGTTATTGAAGTTATATGTGAAATATTGATATTCAGCAACGATCATGTGACCTAAAGACAATTTTGTGACCCAAAGAAAAGAGTTTTCATTGTTAGACTGATTTAAGTTTGTTTTTAAGGGTTTTTATGCTTTCAATAGGATCACTCACTTTGCCTATAGTGGGTCAGTGCATTTTAGTTTCTGCAACAAAATGTAGCTTTAACCACATCTTTGAAAGATTTTTGGTCTTCTGCTAGTTCACAGGGTTTGATATACGGTAGCTGTGTCTTGTGCTGCTATCTTATGTATCTTATTGTGTCTCAGTATTTGGGTATTCTTTCCCCTTCTTCAGTTCCCTCAAAAATCTTTAGGGCTTGAACTTTTAAGTGTTAATCATGTTCTTGTACTCCCTCTTCCCCTCTCTCCTGCCTGACTTCAGACAGACGCCACTAGAGCGTAGTTTCTGCGCCTGGTTTCATAAAGGATGGAAAGAGCAAAATGGAGGAGCAGAGATATGAACATGATCACCACAAATACTCCTGAGAAAGGATGAGAACAACCCACTGACAGGGGAATGGAGGCATTCATGCACACTGACCATCTTACAAGAACAACCAGATACATTTAGGCAGAGTCTAATAAAATTATTTGTATATCTATTGTCTAAAGTGACCAGTTAACACGCAGCCAATATCATCATTCTTCTTTGGTTGTCATTTTATTTTTTTTTCTTTCATGTTTCCAATGTTAGCTTGTGTAGATGCAAAGTGTTTATCTATCCAGAGTGTTCATGTATCCTCCTCCATCCTGTCAGTGTTTCCCTTCCTTTTCCCAGGGTAATACTAGTTGGTATAAAGAGCGCCTTGCCCCGGTGTTGCTAGCAGGTGTGATGTGAGAATCAGAGCCTGCTTACAGCAGCTCTCATCCTCAGCTCTCAACACCTGGAGGTCAGGCTCACTGGGTTGGCTGAGGCTGCTGTCAGTTAGCGGGGGACAAGCGTCACTGTCAGGTTTCCCTGACGTGATTGGTCGCATCACCCGCCACCCCGTGTCACTGTCAAGAGGCAGGCAGTGCCTCATCACAGTGTCATAGAGCAACAGGCTGCTCGCTCCCCGCATCACCGAACAGCCTTCGTCAGTGTCAGCATCAGCTGGTCTGAGGAGTGGCTCCATTTACAGAGTGTGCACTCCACTGTCAGCTGTGCTCTGACTTTCACTTAGCCTTCCCAGTTATTCAGGGCCTTTGCATCATAGGTGCACCCTGTGCCACCTGGGGCATCTGGCCCACATGCATTGCTTGCTGCAATTGGTCAAAGTCAGTCTGCTGTTGCCCCCCATGCCCATGATGGTCCTGCCCATGGTCGTGGTCATGGCCAACACCATGATGTCCATGGTGGTGACCATGACCATGGTGGTGACCATGCCCATGACCATGGTGGTGACCATGCCCATGCCCATGCCCGTGCCCGTGCCCATGTCCATCCTCTCCAGTTGGGGTACCATCTCCCTCAGGCTTGACTTCCACAGGCCTGTTGCACTCTTCTGGGATCTCGGAGCTCTGTGAGAAAAAAAAGAAGAAGAAAGGAGTAACAGAGGAGGAGGAAGAGAATATGTGAAGCAGAGGGGTGAAAGGAAGGTTGGAGGAATATATATATCCACTATCTTATCCACTATAAGATTGTCTTTGAGTAATTTTGTTACCAGCACTTATCTGAGGACTTACGCTCATTTTGAAATGTGTGTATATTCTTTCAAGCATGTGTAGCATACAGTACCTCATATGTGCAGCTCCCACAAGAACGTGTGCAGTAGGCATCTCTGATTGCACCCGCGATATGTCCTTGTCCAATGATGGAGTATGGAAGTGAGATGTGGTGGGTGAGACGGCCACATCTGATGGTAAAGGGGTAGGAAAACATGATGAGATCTGATTTTGTCTGTCAAGTGAACTTCAAAAAATGTATCTCATTCTCATTCTCATCCTTTAACAAGGAATCAGTTGGAAATCTGCGGCGGTAAGAAGTGGTACGGCATCTATTTAAGCACATATTCTTGATAGCATATGGCAAATACTGATAGAAATTATGGGTTTTAAGGAGAATAGGAGGTTAGAAAAAGCACCTGTCATAAATGAGAAAGTCATCCTTGTCTCCATTCAATATCTGCCAGACATCAGGCTTGTCAAACTCCTGTTTGTACAGTGTGATGTTATCTGACAGCCTCCCTTCCAGCATGGCATGAAGGCGCTGTGCTTGCTCCCCCTGGTGGTTTACGACCATGTAGGTCACATTCTGCAGACCATGATTCTCCAGCTTCTGGCGCAGGCTGTCCATTCTGCTCAGAGGTGGGGAAGCAGAAGAGCACAGAGACAAGGGTTAAAAAAAAAAAAAGTTCTTTAGGTTTATGTCAAGATCTGATTAAATAACTTAGGGGAAGGGACATTTTAGTGTATTTTGGGACTGACAGTTAATGGAGTGTGGCTCTTGGGGATATTGTGCTGAGCAAACTAGTATGAGTAAGTATGAGTGGGTATTATTATGTCAATGAACTCTGTAATGATGATGCATGACTGAGGACTAGTCTGAACCTGCTGCACCTGGCTGATAGCAGAATGGAGCATAAAACTGAACGGAGATGATTAACTAACTCACTAACTGTCTGTCTGTCTGTCTATCTGTATCTATCTATCTATCTATCTATCTATCTATCTATCTGCCTATCTATCTGCCTATCTATCTGTCCCCTTTTGATGGAGGTTTTTGATAAACTCATAAACAATTTTTCCCCTCACCTGCTCATGTAATTTAGGTTTCTTCTTTTTTTATCATGTCTTATAATTTTAAGTTGTGCAAATAAACAAACAAACACTCATGGGGGCAATTGGGGTTTGGGTTTATTTCTTGTATGGAGAGATGAACAAAAGTGTAGGACAAAAGGTCGAGATTGATTGATTGTAACGTTCACATACCTGGATGCCTGCACCAAGCAGAACAATCAGCTGGCCTGCAGCAGAGCGACTACAGTCACTTGGCCCAGTGCCTGCTTCATAGGCTCCACCTCCCCTATTTTCCAGTCTGGCGCCAGCTGACAGCGGGGCCCGCCCCCGTCACTCTCTGCCCCGCCCCCATGGAGCAGGCAGAGAGTTAGGAGCAGGCTCAGGCCCGCCCACATCTCTACCGTGCCCCCTTGACTGCCCAAATCTGCTGACCACATAGAGAAAAAGAGGGGGTGTGGTGGTCGGGGGGAGATACGGGAAACGAGAGTGGGGAGAGGTGGGAGGAGAAGGTGGGAGGAGAAAGTGGGAGGAGAGAACAGCAAAGTTTGGTCAAGCTCAGCAGACAAAAGTGAGAGGAGTGTACAAAAGGGCAGGGCAGGGTCATTGTTTTTAGATTATTCAAACAGTCTGAGATAACCTCCCAAACTGTTACCTAGGTTCATGCATATCCTGACCTGGACTGGATAGATAAAGGAAACTGCGACTACCATTAGGATGAATACAGTGATTTTTATTTACACTGCAGAGGCAGGTATTCATAATCTGAGTTCACTGTTTCTTTTTTCCATGTCAGTTTTTTTTCAACTGAGTAGGAGTGGGTGTGTAGGTTGCATATTTGCAAGCCATTATCTTAACACAAATTTAAGCACCTGCATATATGCATGCAAACAAACAATGCACAAACAGGAAGCAAGCTTGCTTAAGGAAAGTAAAATGTACAAAATCTGTGCAATGCATATTTGCACATGCATTAAAGTAAAACTATGTGAATACGTTTGGAAATGATTCAGTGGCTGCAAATGGTTGATGAAGTTAGATATTCACAAAAAACAGTTGCGATGAGGAGAAGATGGAAATGGAGATTAAAATAGATTGTGAAGTAGATATCTAAAAGGAATCTTGCTCTCTAGGTATTTTAAAAATGAATGACTAAGAGAAATAACTAAGTTTTGCAGTTAATTATGCCACTTACCCCGATCAAAATGTTCTTTCTCTGCTCAGCTCTTTCTTCCTGCAAGTCCTCGAAGAAAAACAAGTCTCTTCCTCCCCTGCTCCCCCTTTTTATACTCTGCTTGTTGTTTTCCCTCTCTGAAAGGAGGACAAAGTTCAGTCGGGGCTGTTTGCTGATACCTCTACTATCTTCACGCTAAACAAGTCACCCTGTTAGCAAGAAATCCTTTAGTTGAAAGGATACAAAGCTGTTCTTTTTAAATAAAATATTTGGGTTCTGATTGATTATTTGGGTGCTGAGGAGAAAAGGTTGTGTCTTTATTACGTAAACCTCTCACTGTCTTAATCATGTATGCACATGCATACTACGTGCATTTGCCATGTAGATTAAATGTTTACATTTTGTGTGCTGTAGAAACAATTTTCTGTGTAAACAATCCCATATGTCATTCCTTTACTGGTGATGTAGCCTGCCTGAAACAGAAGTTGTTCGAGAACGGCACAGAACATTCTGACATCCTGTTTTTCTTTTCAGAGTGAAGTGAAACAGGAGTGCAGATGGAACTGGGAGTTGGTCAGCATTACTGCCAGAACAACACGAACACAACTAAACCGGAGCCATTCAATATTATATTACACATGAGTGGGGAGATCATTTAGACATTTTGAGATAGCATTTACTAGTAGTACATGCACAGAGTGATAGTAGAAACTGTAGATATCAACAGCGCTGGGAAGAACTAAATTACACTGAATGTGATCAAAGTGAGCAAATGTTATTCCCTGCAGCGTGTTCTTTTACCTGAGACTAGACCTAAACAAGGTATTCAACCCACGCCCCAACCACAGCCAGGGTCTAGGCTGCAACCCTGGTTATGGTCAAAAAGTTGCATTAATAGTATTTGGGAACATAAATTTAGAATTCATAAGTTCTTTCTTTTTATCAGGGATTAGGGAAGGCCAAAGAAGCGTAACAGACAGTAGGCTAAGTAAGTTTTTAAGAAAATAAAATATGAAAATCTATCAGCTATTGAAACTAATTAACTAGCTAACTAATTGTGACAGACACATTTTAATCTTCCTGCCACGCAATTTTAGGTGAGAGACCAAACTTTGAGAAACAGTAATCTAAATGTCTTGAACAATACGTAACATGGAAAATAAAACGCTTTGTGAAGGCCATCAAAGAGATTATTTAGGTCAAGTCCCATCCTGGCTTTAACTAAGCCTTTAGATATCTATGATACTGTTCTGGTTAAATATACAAACACATGCAATAAGTCAAACTTAACATTAGTTTATTGTCTGAACTCAGGCTGATCAGTATATCTCTACTTATCAGCATTAAGCGCAGACACAAACTAGCATTTGAGTTGGTACAAAGAAAAGTGGAACAGACTACTTGCCCTGATTCCAGGAGCACACCACAGTCTATGACCCAATGTTACTCATTGACAGTATGACGTAGGACATATGTCCTTTAACAGGGCAGGCTGACCTGCATGTTAGCTATAAAAATTTAAAAAAGCCATCATCACGATAATCTGGTTTGAAGATTTGACTTGATGATATTATTTTTCGCTAAGTCACTGCAAGTAGTCTCACACAAGATGAGAAAGGCGGTAAACATATTCCATCAAACACTTTGATTATCTTAACAATAATATTAAATTTATTTTAGATGGTTCTTTGTTCATTGTTGTTGTTGTTGTTTCTGTAGGTTTGGTGGAGTTTCCAAACTTCTTGGTTTGTGTAAGGCTGGATGATGCATGCATGCAGAGACAAGTCTTTTTTCCAAAAAACTATGCTCATTCATGGTGACGATGTTACATGAAATGATTAGCAAAAACCTGTGCTGTTACTTTTTGCAATACATTTCTTACTGATATGGAAATTAGCATGTGATAAGAGCAGTGTGGATATAGATTTATAGTAATCAGACTCATGAAGACAAGATTTGCAATCATCCATTGTGCAATACAGATGTGTAACATCAGATTGGAGCTACCTGCAGTGCTCTGAAGTGGCACTAGACGGAGCCAAAGAGCAGTAAAATGGCAACCCTCAACCGCAATCCTCCGCTCATTACAACAAAATGATTTGTTGCTGAAGAATTGTTTTCAGAGATAACATTTATCCAACAACTACTTTTCACTACTGTTCACTGTGCCTCCAGTCAAATGAGTGTGAATTCATAAAGAAGCCATTAGGGATAGAGAGTTCTGAAGACTTCTCAAGGAAAAGATTATTATTTTAAAGTGCATTGTAAAATCTTGTAGAGGCAAACATTAGCTGCCCTGAATTAAAATTAAACCCTCATTACTGCTTGACAGAGAGTCAAGCAAACCTGCTCGAAAATAGTGAACAACTGATAACTGATTTGAAGTTGTGGATAACAATATTTATTTAATCAGCGGGGCTGTTCATTTCATCAGGGACCATGTGCAAATACATTAAACTTAAAGAGAAAAGATAATTTGTACCAGACAAAAGGCCTTTTGTGATCCTAAAATATACATTTATAAATATCTCATATAGCATAGAAGCCTCGATTATTTTCATTTTAAACGAAATTTAAAGGAAGAATGGTCACTGTTTTACGTAGGTTTCCCTCCTCCCTCCACAGTTGGAGTTAACAATACGGTTTCATGATACCCACCATGAAAAAAAATGAAAACTAGATGTAAATACTTGTCACTTTAGATGCCTGTCACTCACCACTGTCACCAAGCAACGCTACTTGGCGTCCTTGAGTTTGCAAGGGCTTGTGGGATTCTGAGGCCTGAGCGCTGAACGACCGCCCTTTTTTGGAGCAACGAGAGAAGAAGAGCCCTACATGCGTCGAGAAAAATATTATCGCAAAACAACTTTCTGAAGCAGCGCAACCAGACTTGAGGTACGTTTCCAGATGGTTTAAAAGTCCACTTTCGACCCACGGAGGTTATAATTTGAGAATCGGTGAGAGAAAAGTGTATTTTAATGCGCGATTTGATGACGTAATGTTGATTGTCAAACACGAAATGGCGAGCGTGCTAACAGGCCCGTTAACTGCAATATCTTGGGATTTTATTATGTCAACTGCCTTTGCCTCCCAGTATCAAAACTTTTTCTTAGGCTTATCTAACCCTGGTAAGAAGATATCCGTACATCTTGTTTGTGGGGACATGTGATTTGAATCTGAATTTGTTCTGCTGTGTAGGAGAGGCTTACCTGTTTGCTAGTTAAGCTAACATGTAGCTAAGCTAGCGTCACTGGCTAAATTAACTACTTGTGTGACGTTAGTGGGGTCATTGGGGAATATGCCGTTCTTTTGCACGATTGGCTCAGTTAAATGGCAGTCTTTTGTAGTGCCCCCACAAGATCCACCCCAACACTTTAGTGAGTTCGTGATTAATTTTCTTATTCTTCAATGGGCCAATGACCGTCTAGTTGGGCTAGCATGAATGGTCCTCGTGGCCCTTTCACTTTGCTCTGCTTCCCAGTTCCCATCTTTGCAAACAAGGTGATCAGTTTAGGGTTTTTCCGCTTTGAGCCTAAAATATCATTTGACTGTGGGTGGATGTGGTTTGGTGGTGATGGAGGTTGCTTTCAAATCAATATTATAGATTGAGTATGGAACTTGTGTCTGGAAATATGGCTGTGTTATATTTTATGCTCTATACTCTAGGCATATTTTATTATGTGTGTTTCATGTTAGGTCTGATGAAATGTGAAATTGTCTTCAACTAATTAATGTTTGAATGGCTTGTCCATCTTTTTTCTGTTCACGACAGAGAAAGATCAGGTGAATAATGGCGGCTGAGGTGGAGGTGGACAGTGGTAGTGAGTTCCCTGCCCACTATAAGGTTATGCTGGACAAACTGAATGAACAGCGACAACTTGACCAGTTCACAGACATCACTCTGATTGTGGACGGTAAATTAATCACATTTTTTTGCTTTTATTAATTTTGTTTAAATCTTGAGAGGCCATATTCTTATTGTTAATTTTCCTTCTGCTGTGCAGGGCACCAGTTCAGAGCTCATAAGGCAGTGTTGGCAGCATGCAGTCAGTTTTTCCATAAGTTCTTCCAGGATTTTACACAGGAGCCGCTGGTGGAGATAGAAGGTACGCTTTGCTCTACTGAACCCTCTGAAATCTGGGCAGTCCGTCCAACAGCTCCATAGATTAATCTGGATGTTTCCAGAATTTCACCGATAAACCTCCAGAGCTTGAATGTAATTACATTGTACTAGAATACACAGAAAAATAATACATTATACTTCAAATTATTTTACGACTTGATTGTAGTGCAGATATTAAGAGAATGCATCTATGTTTGTAATGCATAATTGATCAGTATTGCAGTATTATTCAGGTATAACCAGAAATGTTATAAGTCTGGTTGTTATTTCTAAGCCAAGAAATTTAAAGCTGCATGTTTTGTTTTCCAAACCCCTGCTGAGAATGTGTAGTTCATAAATAGTTAAGATAAGTGAGTTTATGCTATATGGACAGGTATAGACCATAGTGAATTAGAACTTAATTAGAATTACTATATGAAACCGGTGAATTGTTCACTCTTCCTGGATTTTATCTAGAATAACGTTCACTCACCGCTGTTGCTCTGTTGTTTTCTGACAGGAGTGAGTAACTCAGCTTTTCGCCATCTGATGGAGTTCACCTACACCGCCACTCTGGCTGTAGGTGGAGAGGAAGAGGCCTTTGATGTCTGGAAAGCAGCAGAGTACCTCCAGATGCAGGAGGCCATCAAGGCCCTCAATAATAAGTAAGACTAGTTCAGGGGTTTTCCGTGGCCGCTGAGAGCCAGCAGTGGTAAAGATCAAAGGGGGTTTCAGGAAATTTTTTTTTCTTAATGTTATTTCCCACATAATCAGATGATTTCAGGGCAATAAACACATGTCTGTGCTAAAAAGTAAACTTAAACTGAAACGGAGCAGTAATAGTTGATTTCAGTGCTCTGACCAGAAATCATCACACCTCAATCACACATAATTTAATGCAGTTGTAGCCTCCACATGGACACAGTCGAGATGTTGTTCAGCATTTTAATTAATATTATCTCTGTTGCACAGTATCACAACATCAAGGTTGAAATTCATAAATATTTAATCAGAATATTTCTTGCTGTGTACTATATTTTGCTCAGCAAAATATAGTTTTAATCAATCACGTCCTTATTGAATACCTAAACTTACATACGTAGGATGATGATTTATGCTCAGTGTTGCAGCAGAGTGGAACTACAGGAAGGAGCAAATCTTTCTTTCACTTTGCACGGTGCTGTGAATAGTAAGTTACAGCGCCCTCTGCTGCTTGTAATACTAGTAGTTAAACATAAAAACTGGTTCAAAAATTATTTTAATGATATGTTTATTTATTTGCTTCATTCTTCAAAATGGTTCATTGACAGTTCAAAAAAGGAGATTGGTGGGCGTCAGAAACTTTTGTGCAGGAAAACCCTTGTTGAATACACAGACATGCCACCCATAACTGCTCAACTAATGCCTTTTGTGATTTTTGTCTTTTGTGATGTTATATGAACTTGAAACAAATATGTCTTTAGTATTACTAAGTTTGAGCAACAAATTCCGCCTCTTAACAGCAGCCACTTTTTGTCCTGCAGGATGAGTGAGACTCCCTCTCAAGGTCTGACAGGGAAGAACAAAGCCAAGAAGAGGAAGATTGCAGAGACATCTAATGTGATCACAGAGACGCTGCCCTCAGTGGAAGGAGAACAGGTCAGGTGTTGGGATACAACTTTAAGGCTTGTGTCCTCCAGCGACCTCTTGCACTGGTGCCAGCTCTTGTTATTAGTACTTGGGCAGTGACAGATGGTTGGTGAGCGCTGGGAGGAGATGTATGTCTGCTGATGTGACATGTGATACACAGAGCCAGCAGTATTGATGAAAGTTGAATGTTTCTTTTTCTCCTACTCTCAAAGCAGATGGGGTGCCCATAAATTCTGGGTGCTCCTGAAAAGTACTGCTTCTTTTTAGAAAACAGCAGTGGGGGAAAAAAAACATTGCTTTAAAGAGTCCCTGGTGGACACAGCCTCCTATACATTGTGGACACACTGATACTGATCCATTATGAATAGTTGAAAGCAGTCACAGCGCAAACTGAAATCAGTGATGGACTGAAATTCCAATGCCTCCTAAGTAGGAATATACCAAAAAGCAGCCATGCATTTTCCCACGTTTTACTGTCAGTACTGAATGTGTCTTATGCTTCTCCAGGTGGAGATAGAGGTGATAGGGGAAGGAGCCATTGAGGTGGAGGAGTCGGGACTGGAGGAGGTGGTTGATGCAGCGAAGAACGCCCAGGCTGCCTCGGATGACTCTGCTTTGGCCCTGCTTGCTGACATAACCAGCAAGTACCAGCAAGGGACACCAACGCTGCAGGTGATAAAAAAGGATGGAATAGAAGAGGTATATTACATTCACGCATATTCATTAAGATTACTAGATTTCATGTTCTTGAATTTATGTATTATTTAGTTTGAATGGCTTGTCAAAAGCAAAAGAGCTAAAACATTGAATACTACATTTTTCTTTATGGAGTTTTTAATTTGTTTCCATTTCTTTATTTATGTTGTACATGGAAATACTTGGAAATGAAATTACAAGAATAATAAGATTAAAGGGTGTCATATAAACCATTAGATCTTTTACTTTGATTTAAAGTGTAATCCAGGAATTTGTATGTGTTTGTGTTTAGCAGGAGGTTGTGTATGAGGAGGAAATGGTGACTGCGCCCAAGGTACTGGAGAACGTCGAGGTCGTCGAGGTCCAGATCTCCCAAGTGGACAACATGTTCCGCTGTAACAAATGTGACCGCAGCTTCAAGCTGTACTACCACCTCAAACAGCACATGAAAACACACGTCAGCTCGCTGGACAAACCCCATGTGTGCAGCCACTGCGGCAAAGCTTACACGCGAGAGGGAGCCCTGAAACAGCACATCAACACATTTCATTTTGAGGCAGAGGAGCTGTCTCGAAACCAGAGACCCCAGAAGAAAGTGCACGTGTGTGAATACTGTGAGAAGCACTTTGACCACTTCGGCCATTTCAAGGAGCACCTGCGGAAGCACACTGGTAAGAATGGAAAATAACTGAAGTTGCACTCCATGTAGCTTTATGCCAACATATGTCACATTTGTCCTCAGCACGTGTCTTGTTGTCAGTCTTCTGTTGAAACTTCTGTATTGTATTATGGAGTATATATCCTCATATATTTGTGTGTTGTTGTTTTTTGTGTCCATGCACAGGTGAAAAACCATATGAGTGTCCAGACTGCCACGAGCGATTTGCCAGGAACAGCACACTGAAATGTCACATGGCAGCATGTCAGAATGGGGCTGGAGCCAAGAAGGGACGCAAGAAACTCTATGAATGCCAGGTAGAGCTTGTCAGGAAAACTGTTTCCTGTGCAATTCAAATGTTTATCAGGCAAGAAAACAGTGTTTCCCAGCATAGGAAACATTGTTTAAATTGTTTAGGCATGGGGCGATGTCTGATATTGACTGCTGCAGTATTTGTAGCCATATACAGCATTGTCTCAACTCAATATTGAATCAGCAGGTGCACAAAGTAACAGTAATAGTGTGCATAAGTGATTTTGAATAGACACAACAGTGTTTTATTAATGTGGAATTAATGTGCATAAAACATTTATCCAGGAGGTTAACAAGAATTTAAAATATTTTTTTTTCCTTCCAATTTTGATTTGATGTTGGGGTGGGGTTGATATTTCACTGAAACAATATATTAAATGTTGGGTATTGCCCAGGTCTATGTGACATTGTCTTATAGTGAACATAGCATTGAATAGCTTTTTCTTGACATCCCTGTTATAATGTTTTGAAAGTAATTCGAATTTCAGTATTTTTCAAAAGAACAGTGTTTTTGGTCCTGTCTTTTCCCTGTGACTGATGACTCTCTCCTGCACTTCTCCCAGGTATGCAGCAGTGTATTCAACAGCTGGGAGCAGTTCAAAAACCACCTGGTGAGCCACACGGGGGTCAAGCCCAACCACTGCACCATGTGCGACTTGTGGTTCACTCACCCCAAAGACCTCAACGCCCATCTCAAAGACATCCACGGCATTACGGACAGCAAGGCTCTGGCAACGGAGGAGCTGGTTGTCGCGGACTCGGCTGCCAGCGCCGCCCTCACTATAGCAGCGCAGCACATAGAAGGGGCGGAAACGGTCCTGTTGGATGATGGCATCCAGGTGGAGCACGTCACAGTGGAGCCCGTGGACGTGATGGAGATGGAGGAGACGACGACAGTTGTGGTAGAGGACGGAGGGATGGCAGAGATGTGCGAGGAGGACGTGGAGAGACTGAAGCAGGCCGGCGTGGAGATCCAGGTGGTGCACGTGACGAGAGAGATAGACGGCCCGCAGGTTGTGAACTCTCAGGTGGAAGTACAGGTGGACGGGGAGATAGTGAAGGTTGAAGAAGCAGAGCAAGCAGTGGTTGTATGAGACATGAAAGTGACTGTGTCTTAAATGACCTTTGAGGAAGAGGTAACGTTTGGGTTACCACGCAAGTAAAAAAAAAAAAAGCTCCTGTCCTTTCATGAATGGCTATGACAATATTGACTCTTGCTGCATTGTCCTGTAGTTGACATCTTTTTCCCCATACCAAATTCTGCATGTGGGATACGGTATGTCACCTCAGTATGTCTTGCTGTCTGCCATCAAACTGAATGACACATTTCCCCCACCCTCGCTCTTTGGACTCTTGAGTTATGGACAGAGACGATTGCCATCTCTAGCTGATGATGCTGTATTTATTTTAAAGCTCACTGCCATATCAGAAAATCAGATCTAAATAATCCTGCAATACTTATTGATCAACCCCACCTACCCACCCCTCCTTTTTTTTAAACTTTAGTTTATTTCTTCACATGAAGTTGGGTTATTTGCCAAGACCAGTGTATTGTGGGAACACTGAATGAAATGTTATGTTGCAGCTCATAGGACTCCCTGCTGTATGGTGCTGATATAGTTCACTGTTAATGATGCCACAGTTTTGTTCCAGCTTATTTTCATACTGACCTTAGTGTTTTTTCTAGGGAGAGGACTCAGACATGGAATAATATAAATTTACACAGTTGTGTACAAGTCTTGCATCCATCAAAGTCTTATTTTCTTGAAATCACTCACTTAATACATCAACATTACGTGTAGACAAAGATTAGGTTATATTTTTCCTCCTGAAGCAAATACTGAATGTCTTCCTTCACAAGTGGTGTTCACATTGCAGGTGTTTATGCTCACAAGCTATACATTTTAGAAAATTGAGGTCATGATTTTGCTTTATTAATTTAATATTAAGATGCTAGTCTTGTTTTTGTACAGAAAAATAAAGTTATTTAACAAAATGGATTTACAGAATGTCTAACCATCGGAACCTATTCTTAGTGTAGCATCTCCATTCTCTTTCCCAATTATATGGCACTGCCTATGCTATATACACAAAAGGCTGTTTGTCGACCCATTCTGTAGTATAACTGCAAACTGCAGCACACTATTTCATTATATGCCACAGGCCTACTGGTTGGTGTTGGAAGTCTGACTGTAAGAATATATCATAAGCCTACTACTATTGAATTGTGCCGGTTGGTTTCTTGCAGTTCTGCAACTATTAATCAACTTGCCCATTCAAAGAACACCACTTGAATATGATTTTGATAAGTAATTATTTGAGTCGTTTATCAAGTAAAATACCAAACAGTTGCTTATTACAGCCTCACAAAGACTATACGGCTGGCTTGCTTTTCTCTGTTTCATATCATTCTAAAATTAATACTTATTCCCATTCCCATCTCATGTGATGGGCATTTGACGATATTTTTAATATTGTATAGATGAAATGAAATTGACAATGAAAGATATAGTTAAGCAGCACTAGTTTCTTGAAATGGACATGCATCACCTATCCCTTCTGAGAACATATGTCTATAGAATTATGTAACCAATTTTTAGGATAATAATTCACACTAACATAGTGTGTTATTAACGATAAATCAGTTAATTAATGGAGAAATGGAAGTGTTTCTCATTTAGCCTGGCAGCCCCTGTAACCCTGTGAAGGACCCCTGCTGGTCTTCAGGCCGCACTTTGGGAACCTCCGCTGATAGTCTGACCACAGTGCTCACAGTCAGTCAGGTTACCTGGGGTTGAGGCGTATCACCGGACAGCTCCCGTGGTACTGAAATTGAGTGACCCTACACCTCGATCTTTAATTCTTGCCTCTCATTGGTTTAACAGGCACGGGCCACTCCTCTGGCCGCTGCCTATTGGTCCTCGCACCTGTCAATCAGACGGATTTCCTCCACAACAGACTCGATCACGGAGCAGCAGATACTGAGCGCTCAATGTCACCTGGCACCGGCGAAAATGCTTTTACCGCTGAATCGGTGAAAGCTTGTCGTCGCGGGCCCTCAAAGCTGTTCAACAAGGTAAGATTCATTCATCCCTGTAAACTCTGCTGTCTTTTTCGTGATGATGGGAATATGATGGGAAATCGCTGCCTCAGATGTTAATGGCCTGCTGCTGAGGAGATTTTAACTGTTGACTGTCATTGCGCTGGGATTAGCCAAATCAGATTATTGATACACCAAAGTCTGCACTGTTTGTACCCAGGCCTGAAAACATATTTGTGAATCAGCACATTCTGTAATACAATGTTGTTTCCCCAAAATTAAACATTCGACATATTAGTTGGCGACCCTCCTATGGCTTGTGAACTCATTTATCGAGATGATAGAATTTAGTAGAGGTTTTTCTCTAATGTTAATATGTGCTATTGTTGAATTCAGAGCATCACTTAGGATGCTCGCGCGCGCGCGCACACACACACACTCACACACACACACACAACCACACACACACCACCACACA